>JACEFZ010003982.1:5000-16206 GCA_014155875.1 Cepaea nemoralis | reverse complement strand
CCAAAATTTGAATTTTTAAATTTTTTAAAAAACCAAAAGAAAGGGGGGGGCCCCCTCTGCGGACCTCAAAAGTGTCCCATTTTCATAGAATTTTGAATGTCCTTGTACCAGGAAACACTTCTGGCATGGTCGGTTTCCTACCTAACCATTCAGTTCAATTCAATGCAGATCACCATCAATGCATTTGATAGTTACTCTCACCTTCCCTACAATAAATCTATCCACATACAATGACTAAGACAGCAGCAATAGCACAGCTTCTAGCATACTTGCCTTCTAGTCTAATGTTCATTTTTCTTTTTCTGCGTTTCCATCCTGTTTCAGGATATTGCAGTCAACACCAGCATCTTTCAGCTATGGACAAGGGGGAGGTGGTCGTGCGCTTGTGGGACCAGGTGGAGAAGGCGGAGGAACATATTAAGAACCCATATGTGGAAAGAATGAGATTGCGGGGGATCAGCAGGGGTTCTGGAAGAATCTCAAAACTAAGAGGGAAGACCAGGAGAACTTTTAATCAGATAGCGGTGGGAACAATTAGTAGTATGACGCTTCGCTGGCTGTTGAACGAGGGGATGGAGCACGTATGGGAATGTCCTGAGTGCAGTGATGTCGGTTCTTGACTCAACTCAACTCAATTCAGCTGTATGTTGATTCCTAGGCTAGATTACACTCATCATAGAGACTTTCTGAGCAACCGGCTCCATACTCTCATAAGTCACTGGCGCGACTCGAACCGCTTCCAATTCTCTTGCGCTCACGTCAACCACGAGAGTATTCGGAATTAACGGAGAGAGCTGCTAACCCCTCGGCCAGGAAGACCGGCAGTCTAATTTTCATGGTCTATTTGCATTGAGACAGATTTTATATTTGACCTAGGTTCATTGGTCACCCCAGCCTACATTGGTACGAATAGGAATGTTCCGAGCGCTGTAATGTCGGTTCTTGAACTCAACTCAACCCTCAAGTACTGATTGGTCTATAAAAATATAGAGCTAGCAGCAAATGCTCTCTACGCCTCGAGGTGTGTAGAAAGGGGCCCTTTACTCTTCTTTTTACAAATGCAGTGACTGTGTCAGTTTGATATTAATTGATGATCCTTTATGACCACGAGCAGCATGACAATGGAGGTGATGGCAGTTACACAGGCTTTCATATGGCTGGAATCACAGCATTATACCAACGTGTGTTTACTAAGTGATTAAATGAGCATGATTCAGAAGGTCGAAGCTGGATCTGTACATAGACGGTGGACTGAGTCGCTGTGGAAGTCTGTTGTCCGTATAAAGTCACCTTCATCTTCGTCCCGGGACATGCGGGAGTCGAGCGAAATGAACGAGCTGATAAACTGGCTGGCTCTGCACCCCCTGTAGAAGGCCAGCCCATGGATCGTGCAACGTCCTTAAAGACATGGCAAGAACAGAGGACTTTGACGTCTGTGAATCCACATCGCTGTCCAGGATAAAAGACTTGGGAGTAAGAATCGGCAAGGCCAGACGTGAGAGGTACATCGGGAAAACGAGGTGCCTCGTCAATCAACACAGAATTGATACTATTAACCACCGGACGCTGATGCATATGCTGCAGAGAGGATCTGTGCACCTATGGACCTGTCCGGAGTGCAATGAAGATACCCAACTGATAACTGATAACTGATAACCCTCATCATGAGCTTGGTGAACTCTTCTCTGGTGGCTCTGGTCTTCAGTCCAAACATCTACATTCTAATTACTGATGTTGATTCATTCAAAGTCGTCATGTTGGCCTAACACTCTAAAGGTGTTCATAATGTCAGCTTGACCGATTAGCTGAAACTCTTAAGACAGGGGCAGTGTCAATCAGTCTCCTCCATCTAACCAATAACTGGATTGCTTAGTTTATTATGAAATAATGTCAATGTTCACGGTATATATGTGTATCCTTTGTATTTTGCTCTATATTTCTGTCTGATGTGTCACGCACAATAAATTCAGTGTAGATAATATATCTTCCTTTAGAACGGATCGAAACATCTGACTGAGGTACCAATTGCTTTCATTTTGTCAGCCCTAACCAACATAATTGATTACAATTTTAAAAGAATGTTGAAAGGTATCCTAAGTACCTGGCAATATAACAAATGGGATATTCATTTAATCATTTATATTATTAATTAATATTATTATTAAAATATTGTTTTCTCAATAGTCTATATAGATTTTGATAACAAATATGCCCATGTATTTCAACTATGTATTTTTAATGAACATGTCACTACATGAACACAGAATAATATGATAAACTGACGAACAATGACTCATGCATAATAATTAACAACTGTTTTGGTAACCAAGTTCAATGACCGACCATTGTTTTGTTGAGTCAATAATGAAATTTGACGACTGCCAACACAACTTACGACGAATCTTGGTTAAAACTGACGAACAGTAATTGTGCAGCCTGTTCAGCGTGATGGCTTTGAAAGCTCATTTCGTAGGTCAAGATGAGTTCGTCCTAAACAGAATAAAACTGAGACAGGCTTGTTTATAAAAGTCAATCAGTTCATAGTTTACAAGATGTATTCTGTGTGACTGACGACACAGATTGACTGATGACAAGTTTCCATTTTTGTCATCTCTTATTGGCTGCTGGCAATCGCTGCGTAATGATGGATTGGATTGTTAGTTTCATAGACTATTTTTAAAACTAAGGTCAGCTTTTTAATCAGTAATACATATCTCTGCTTCTTTGTTTTTCTTCTGTAAATGCTAAATCAATACATGTAAGTGCATTTCTCTTCTTGATCCGATATGCTTTCTTTGTTACATAATTGCATATGCATTTGTATTATCAGACATCTGTTGTCTCTACTAAGAATTAGAAGGTTGGCTGTAATAGATTCCCAATCTCTCCCCCCCCCCCCCTCTCCTCTCTCTCTCCCCCCCCTCTCTCTCTCTCTCTCTCTCTCTCTCTCTCTCTCTCTCTCTCTCTCGCCCAGGCTGTACACTTTGACAGAATGTTGCTTGTCTGTTTCTTGATGTTATCTTCCCACTTGTATCGCTGTCTACCTCTTGCTTGCCTGCCTTTAACTTTTCTCTCTGGTACATTTTTTATATAATATGAGTGTGTTGTTTCTTAATATGGCCGAAATATTTCCTTTGTTTATTTATTTCTGATTTAATTCCCAGACTCTCCAGAACCTTTATATTTTTGTTAATTGATTATGACATAGTTGTCAATCTGTATCAACATATTCAGGGCCTCAATTCAAATTTCTACTTGCTTGATCAAATTATTGAGTGGCGGGGTATTCTGTACCCGGTTTTCTTAGCAGTATATATTTCTGATATCCCAGTAAGTAGTGTTCAATATTATTTTGCCGCTGACTTAATTCACACGTTTCTTCTTTTATTGCAAAAGAGTAGCCTAACGGCTTCGGCAAGGGAATCAGATAGCTGTGTAACCATTCCTCCTTGATGCTATATGACATTGTATGATATCATAGCAAAGATTGTTGATGAACATGAAAAAGATTGGGATTTGTTCTTAGGACCTGCCCTTAGCGCTATTCGTACAAATCAAAATGAGAGCACGGGGTTTTCACCATTCTATTTAATATACGGGAAAGAACCAATACTACCTATAGATAATCTGTTAAAACCGAGACGGAATTATATGGGAGAAGAATTTCAAGAGACCATAATACAAGAAATGCATAAAGCACACGTGAGATTAAAGAATAATATATTTAAAGGGAAAGACAGAAAAAGTACAAAAATGTAAATACAAAATTACAGGAGTTTAAAGTAGGTGATAGAGTTTATTACAAGAAGCATAGAAGAAACTCTAAGTTTGATGCTCGTTGGATCCCAGGTTATTACGTTTTGGAAAAACTAGGAAATGTATCGTATAATATCAAGAACCAGGTCACAGGACATGTGGCAAGGGCACACGTAGAACATTTAAGAAGAGATGAGGAAGAGAAGAGAAATGAGAATTATAATAATAATTATGATTCAGGCACCGAATATTTAGATGAACAAGTTGTTAGAGGAGCTACAGTAACCCCAAGTTGTAGAAAAGAACCAGCACAAAATCAGTTACTAGCAACTCCAAGTTATGAGGATACTCAAGAACAGACGATTCCAAAAACAATAGAAGAAGAAAATGTGAAGGAAAGTTGTTATGATAGTATGGAAGAAGAAATAGGTGCTCCATTTAAGAATACTAGGCAAGCAACGAAAAGAAGAATGGATAAACAAAGATATAGAGAGGTAAAAAGACAGAGGAGAATTAGAGATTATTCAACAAGCGGTGATGATATGCCTCTACTAGAAAGGTCCTTAAGAAATGATGATAGACAAATTAGATGGGATATTGAACAGAAGAGATTAGCGGCTGCTAACGAGAGACATACAGACGAAGAAGAAGAAATGGATGAAAAGTCAGAATCAATTAGTAGTATGGAAGAAATTAATAAGTTGTACGAAGAAGAGGATATTGATGTAGAGTTAGCACTTATTCAAAGAAACTTGGAGTTATTGAAGAAGTGGAAACGTAGGAGATAGATAGATGGAGAATACTGCAGATGGCAAGTTATAAGTTTTAGGATTTAGAACTGAAAGTGGTGCTTGAAGAAGTATAGGAAACGGTGAAAGGATTCTATGAGTACTTGTTATAAGTGGTCTTGAAGACTAGTTAACTAATATAGAGGTAGGTTGAGGGAGGCATATATAATTTTCCTCTGGGTGATAGAATTGCTGGTTGAATTTTGGCTTTATACTTCTTGATTTTTCGTAGATTGGACGAATTAGGTATTGTACTCTATAGCAAATAGACAAGTTTTGTATTAGTGCTAGAAATGCCCTGTTTAACGATAATAATTGAGAAGTTATAGTGATGGTTGGTCCAAGGGGAAATAATTAGCAGGCCGACTCACAAGTTGATTGATAAATAGGGATGGCTGCTATATTGAGTTGACATTGGAATACTCGCCACATTAGGAATAGATAAAAGGAGTCAACCTGTAGTTTACAGTGCTTACTTAAGATGATATTCCGGAGGTTTTGATGTGTTAGGACTTAAGATAGAAAAAGATAGAAAGTGTGAGGGGAGAGAATCAGTGCTACGGTCAGTGTTGATTATTGTTTTTTTTTGTGTGTAGAGAGAACAGATAGGCTTCTAAGTTAAGAAATTAGTCTGTAGTTAACAGATATACATACGTGGCACTGAAGTGTTTTGTTTTATCACTCATAGAAATACTGGAAGGACTTCTGGTATAAATAGATATGTTCGTATGAGAGGCCAATGTTGGTGGACCACTGTACGTAGTAATTTTAAGAGAGTTTTTGTTCTTTTGAAAATCGTGTGTTATTCACTCTGAGTTTTATGAGTCATGAGTCATATATAAAAGTTTTTTTTTCTTGATTTGGTCTTGTAAAATGATTGTTCTTGTTTGATTAATTGATTTAGAATAGGGTTATTGTGTTCCTAGTATTTGGAGTAAAAACTATTGGTCCGTAAAAGTGTCCAATAGTGATAGGTAGAAATAGAATGTTTTATTCTGATTTGATAAAATGCATGTTATGTCATTTTAAAATGTGTTTTTTTTCTTTAGATAATTTGGGGGTACTACGTCTTGTGTTGATTTTATTTCGATTACATGAATGGTTTTGTATATTAAATTACATGGTTAATGAATAAGTTATAAAGTTAGTTAAGTAAGTTTAATTTTCAAATATATGGAGTTTTGTTTAAGGCTTTTCGTTCAGAAAAGAGTTAATAAAAACTACTGAGGGATAATATAGAGAAATATTCTCTTGGTCCACTAATATAAGGTTATGGGAAGACTGTAAATGGCAGTATATAAATATGGGATATACGGGGGCAAGATATAGGTGCTGTGAAAAACCAGCGTTAATTATTAAAAATGTTCATAGAATATGAACATGGGCTCGTGGTAAAAGATGAGATGGCGAGATATAGACAAGATTGTGGATGGCAATATAAATATGATATAAGACTTGTGAAAACTGATGTAAAATTGTTTTATACTGAACAAAGATCTATTTCATAAGGTGTATTTTTTTTTTAAATTATTTTATAAAAAAAAATTTTATTGGCAAGGGAGGTAAAGTGTGAGTGTCTAAATATTCATTACTGTATGTAATTGTGGTCATGTGAGTATTCATTCTTTATACTTCTCACTCGGTGCGCACCGCTTCTTTACTTTTTCTAACTACATTGTTTTTGTACATCCTGTGTTCTGGAAGAGTGAGAAATTTTATAAGCTCAAAAGGTACGATAACGATTTTACATGCTGTTCTTATGATGTGTATATTTTTATACAGGAACAACAATAAGGAGCCAAGAACGAGTCAAGAATATATAACTGTATAGTGGATAACTATGATAACTAAATAGCAAGGGAAAGAGTTAAAGAAATAGAATATTTACTTAAGTTGGAGTTGGTTTGGGGAAGATTAGAGGAACTGTGAGAAGTAAGGAAAAAGAGGGAATAGAGTAAGGGGATTAGGAGTAAAGATTTTTCCTTTATAAGGAAAATTCTTTAGAAAAACATAGGGAGGTGTAACAGTAGTGGAGTATTAGGGTATTAGGATCTAGTGGGAAACAGCTACAGCACGATTGAGCATTGGGAGTGAAAGCGAGGAGGGATGCTCAAGTCGTGACGTAGTGGGTTGTCAGGAGACAGTCAACATCCCGCCTTGGAACTGGAAAGAAGCCATGTTGTCATCGTGAAGAGAATAAACAGTCTTTGTATAAAAACCCAGTCTTTGTTAGTCCCTGTACACTGTTACACAATGAATTACCTGGGGATACGGTTTGATCGAAGCCTTGCTTATAATGTGCACATAGACCAGGTGATAACAAAGGCCAAGCGGGGTTTGGCAGCGATGCGGGTGATGGCGGCAGCAAACTGTGAGCAGCGCCATCTATGTCTTCTGTACGAGGGGCTGGTCATGTCTGTTTTGGAGTATGCAATGGCAATCCTTACTCTCAGCCATAAGCAGATAGAAAGGATGGAAAGGATACAGCATGAAGCTATGCGCATTATTCTTGGATGTACAAGAGATACAGCATGCAGGGCGATGCGCTACCTTCTTGATTTTCCAACCATTGAAGAGAGAGTACAAGTTTGCAGGGCACGCGCCTACCTCAGAATTAACGCACACACACAACATCCACTGCATAGTGAAATTAGGAAGGTGAAGGGCAGCAGGTTAAAAAGAGGACGGTCGTGGATGGGTCAAGCCGAAGACATTCTTCAACAGGTGTGTTCACTTGAGGACTTAGAACCTGGCGAGGAGTGGGTGCAAGTGCCAACAGACTTCTGCACATCCTTTTCAGTTTGCATCCAACTAGATAGAAAATGCAGACAAGAAAATCCGGCTGCTGTGGAGGCTGAAGTACAAGCGTTGATATTCGAGAATTCGCTAGACGGTGACGCGGTCATCTACACAGATGGGTCGGTCGTCCGACATGTGAGAAGCTCATGGGCCTTTACAGCTCGGGCCGGAGGGAGAATTGTGAAGGAGGACTCTGGTGCTTTCACTGAAACCACAAGTAGCCTGACCATGGAAGTCATGGCAGTAAGTAAAGCAATAACATGGCTCGAGACACAGACATTCACTAGGGCTTGTTTCCTTAGCGACTCAATGAACATGATCAAGAGGATAGAGGAGGGGTCGATCCGAAGAGAATGGTTGCTGCCTCTGAAGCGGTCTCGGCTGGCAAAGATTAGTTTCATCTTCGTGCCAGGTCATGCGGGAGTACAAGGAAATGAGCGGGCTGACAAGCTCGCAGGTGAGGCTACTGTGGAGGGCGGACGCGCCATGGACCAGGCTGACATTCTGAATGCTCTACGAGAAGTGAGACTTTTGCGAGAACCAAGTGATGACTGTGAATCTACAACAATGGCCAGACTGCGGGAGCAGCAAATTAAAAGAGGGGTGGCCAAACAAGAACACTACGCAGGAAGCCAAAGAAGATTGATAAACCAACACAGAACTGGCGTCGTTAGCCGCTACACGCTGCGGGATTTGCTGAGGAGGGGATCCGGGCACTTATGGACTGAATGGTTCGATGTGCAACGAGGATGATCTGTCGACTAACTAACTAACTAACTAACTAAGCCTAACGGCGCTGCCCGGGCAAAATTTCGAGTTAAAAATCTATCCAAAGTATATAAGGATCCTCGCCGGTGCTACGGAGTTCGTGCACTGAGCTGGGTTTCTCCAGACTCAGGTTTGAGTTAGGAGGAGAACGGAGCACTTATTACTTATGGGTTACACCCCGTGTGCCGTGATGTTGATCCATCGACTAAAACTAAAAACTAAAACTAAACATGACCTCGCTACTATTTTGAGAAAACAATTGGACCCACACGTTCTTCAGCTCAGTTTAGCGTTGTTTTTCGTTGTATGAGCATCACTTGCTAATAATAAAATACGAGATCGGCATTAAGATTGCGTCAGCAGCATGTACAGGAAGTCGCCATCCACAATAAGTTCCACTGTCGCTTAAAGGGAAGCAATAAAGGGGGTTAATGTAGCGAAAGGCGTGAATGTGCTAACGAAACACAGATCGCAAACAATTGAAGATGTCGAACAGTTATTATTAATTTGAATAAATCAATTCAATTCAATTCAATTCAACTTTATTTTAAAAGGGTTATAAATTTGGGCACGCAGACCTGTCTTACATTCGGCCCTTCCACACATCTTTCATTCATCAATAGTGCATGATACATTCACATAGGAAAATACATTGTCAAATGAATGTTGTAAACATAAACAATGCTCATTACAATGTTATGAGACACATCTCTCACCCACCCACACATCCCCCTCCCACCCACATACACGTCCACCCACCCACACACATCCCAATCCACCCACACAAACCCCCAGCCACTCACACACACCTCACCCACCCACACATATCACCCACCCATTCACACGCACCTTCCATCCACACATACCCCACCCACACACACCCCCACCCTCCCACATACCCACACTACCCACCCACACACACCCTAACCCAGCCATACACATGCCCCACCCACCCACACATATCCCCCCAACACACCATACCCAAACACCCCACCCACACACACACCCCCACCCAAACACCCACCAATCCACCCTTCCCTATTAAAACACATCCCCCGACACACACATCTCCCCACAAACACACACATTCCCCGGCCAACACACACACCCACATATCCACCCATATCCACACACCTCCAACCACCCAGCCAAACACTCATCCCCACCCACACACCCCCACCAAACAACACACCCCGTACCCACCCACCCACATATACATTCCACACACACCAACCCACACACCAAAAAACACACTTCCTACCATTCACCCAGCCACACACACACATCCCTTACCCACACAACTCCCCACCCACCACACATCTCTTCACCCAGCCACACTTCCCCACACATCTCCCCATCCACCCATGCATCCCCCACCTACCGGCAAATCCCTCACTCACACCCACATCCCACACCAACACACACATCCCCCATCCACACACATCTCCCTACCCACACATACACACATTCCCCCACCCACCCACCCCAACTCCCACACATATCCCCCACACACACTCCCTCCACACACACATCCCCAACACACACATCCCATGCACATATACAAGTAATAGCATGTCCCCCACAGATACACTTCCTCACATCTAGACACATGCATGATACTTCACATAATCACTTAAACTAGTATGAACAAACTCCCACACGTTGCACACACATACACTGACGACTGTCGTGAGCATTTGTCACCAACTGGCTGGGGTTAGATCCCAGATGGGCAACCACTCAGCCAAAATCATTTTCTCCTACTGGTGGTTAGTTCTTGATGCAGTTTGAGATCCCTTACCTCTGTCAGATGGGACTACTTACCACCCCAGATCCCAGAGAGAAAACATGGAACTAGTGTCTTTTATGCTGATTTAAGACACCATCCCTGATACTCAAGAAAACAGCCAAGAAGTGGCTCGTTGAAGATAGAATATATCTATATAGATTTGGCTGTACTTGGTATCACCAGAAGTTAGAAAGGAGGAGTTAAGTTATGCAACGTAATCTGGTTACTTATGACTGCATATGCAAGGTACCTCCCTGACATAAATTCCCCACTAAATAATATAATAATGTGTGTACTTGATTACGCTACACAAACATTTATAAACATTTAGAATTATACGGACAAATTGAGTTTTAAAATACAACAACTGTGTTTATTATTTCTAGTCTTGATGATCATATGATGATTATGATGATGATTATAATATGGTATACGTAACTTAAGAGGTCACATAGGTCATGCTTCCCCCAGTGAGACGCAGTTCACTGTCAGACTGAAGGAGTCCAAATTGGTCCCTTCACTTGGCTAAGTCACACCCTGCTATGAGATGTTGACTGTCCATTGCTCCTAAGAGATCTGGAATGAAACGAACGGAGATGGGTAGTATCTACGTCTACACATCTCAAACACATATGTCTATACATTCATATAAACATACATTCAAGTCATAATATATGATGACATGATGATATATGATAGCATGTTACATAAAAATATATCAGTTCTAAATAAATATATATGCATATATTCATAAAACCATTTAGAACATCTATAGCTGAAAACATACACAATCACCTCCTTACATATAATGGAGTGTTTCCCTTATAAGTTTCCCTTATAAGTTCACCTCACTTACTCTCTCTCTCTCTCTTTCTAATTCATTCATACTGTATTGTCGGAAGGACTGGTCGCACAGTCCCTGTCGAACACTAAATGCCTTCCCTGAATCTGTCTGGGATATTGAATGTCTTAAGTCATGTCTGTCCTCATGCAGACATCATGCAGACAAGGTGAACTGGTGCCATTCCTCAAACCAAGTGGTTTCACCACAATCTTGGTAGGCACTCAAAGTGTTGGTCCAAATAATCAATGTTAATTAAACGCTATCAAGAGACTGGTAGCTCTCAGGAATTTCTCCTAAGTAGTCAGTCTCCCCAATGTTTAACATCATACAGGATGAATCTAAATGTATTTCCTGTACATGCATAAGCCACACGCTCATGTAGCTTGGATAATGGATTTCTCCAAATTATCACATACAACAAATCAGACAACCAAGTGGTGAATGAAAGAAGAAGGTAGTTCT
>JACEFZ010003981.1:30000-250726 GCA_014155875.1 Cepaea nemoralis | reverse complement strand
TCGGAAACTCGTGGGTGAACGAAATGCCCAACATATTGAAGTGAGGAATTAAAGCAGCCATGAGCAGGACGTGACGATTCCCTCTGTGTGCCCAGTACCAGGGCGCTATGTGCCGGCCCTGCAATTATGGAAGCCACCCAGGATGGCGGAAAATGCTATGGACTGTCCCTGCCTTCATTTGAGGGATGACCGTGCAGTCTCCGACTCTTCCAACTTTACCAGCTGGGAGGTGGACAGTGCCACAAAAGTGAGAGTCTCCCAGGAATGCTAACCTGGTCAAAAATGCACGCTAAAAGCCGGATGTGTTGGCCTAAGGGTTTCGATCCAAGGGTGCCTAACTAGACACACCGCAATCACATCTGAAAAAACACTCCGGATGAACGCAAAGAAGAAGAAGAAGAAATTGAAGAACTTGGTGACAACTGGCAAGATGGAGAAAAGAACAAGGGGAAGGCAGAAAAATAAATATCTAGATGGCCTCGCCACATGGTATAATTGGGACAAAAACACCGAGCTGATCCACAACGCTGGTGATTGTGTGAGATGGTGATTGTGTGAGATGGCGATTGTGTGAGATGGTGATTGTGTGAGATGGCAAAATATGACTGCCTATATTTATCGGCATCATCATGATGATGAAGTATCCACTGCTGCCAACAGACAGATTAAAGTACAACTGTCTGGGACAAAGAGAGTTAAAGGTATTCAGTTCTAGTGGTTGACAAAAAGTTTTAAATGTAATCAACTCCGAGCCGTTCAACCGTATGGTTATTTCTCACAAATTGGCCAATAAGGCACCACTGTCCAATCATAAGAAAAACATACAAATGAAACATACACAAGCTATTTTTGTTCAATCATTTCACGGTGAATGCAATTAAAAATTAAGTAGTCAACTAGATTATACACGTCATTTACACGGTGCCTCTATCGGGCATGTATTTAGCAATTAGTTTTCATCCAAATCCGTAATTGGGGTATTTGTTCCAGATTGCATAAATACCATACAACAATTTAATTTATTTTATAATTCTATATTTCTGTGTGTGGCCTTTTATGTTGTAGGTCTAAAATAGGGTAACAAATGTCTAAAATAAAGAAACCAAACAATCTTTCTACATTTAAACACAGAATCCACAAACACAAGATTGCACGTAAGTGGTCTGCAGCCAACCTTCATTGTGGAGATGGCACCTGATTGATTGAAGTGGTCTGCCAAAAGCACTGCACAATGAGAGCACAAATCTGTACCTCCTACACAGGCAATACATCATGCAACCTACTGTGTTGAAACCCACAACATGAATACCTTGTTTTGAACCTTTGTAAACACAAAGGATTCATCTATTTGTTTTACCTTATTTAGTTGTGTAGTATGCACCTGATGAGATATAGCGAGGTATGACTGGCACCATGCTTCCTTGACAGACAATAGTTAGTAAAATGGAGTTATAACTCTCCATAACACAAAGCCTGGGCTCATAGCGAGATATGCCAGGCAGTAATTTATGCAGTTTGTTGTTTGTTTCTTCTTTGTTCACATTTTTACACAGGTAAAGTACAACACATATTTTATTTATATGGGTGATGTCTGAGGTTTCAACATTTTTGGTCTTCTTTTGAGAGTATAAATTTAATGTGACCTTTAGACAAGTTTGGTCTTTAGTGAAAATAAGATGGCCACCAAATCCTGAAAATGTATAATTATAGAATAGAAGTGCTCATTTAATTCTATGAAAATTCTACAAATTTAGTGCACATTTTATAGTATAAAAAATACAGTAAAGGATCCTTTTAAATGCCTTAGGTGCATAGGGCACATGTAGCTAGATCCATATGGTTAAGAGACCAAACAGCGCTCAGCGAGTGATGTATCACACAGGGCTCCTTTACTTCCCAAGGCATTTCCTGGTGCCTATTTTAGGCTGGGTCAACCTGGAAGTCCAGGTCCATTTTTAAAATGTGAAACTGCCTTGATGTGGATCAAACCCAGACCACCAGTACAGCAGGTGAGTGTCTAGTCGCTACATTACCATGGTACCCTTCTAGTATTACCCACATGAGCATACATTCTCCGCACAAACTGAAACTGATAAATACACCAAATACATAATTATACATATTTACATAGAATCTGCTCCTACTCAAAAGGTTCTGGGTGAGCCCAGCAGTGGGGGTATGTTTACATGACGCCACTAGTACCCTAAACACAGCTACTGGTGATTTGGAAGCAGACTGCTTTGCAATGGTTTTGATACAATGGTACGAGTGCTGGTCATTCAGAAAGCAATGGCAAACTACTGAGCGTAAACTTGCCCAGGAATTACAAACAGCTAAACATGCAGGTGTTGACTGCCACGTCCTTTAAAGGATATGCAACTAAGTATTGGTACGTTTGCTGGTGTGCCAGAAGAGATTTTTCCAGGTGAGGAATAAAGGTCGCTTGCACAAGTAGTCACCACAGAGTGTACAGGCCAAGGTGTTTCTTTGTTAAAACCTCTATAACCGGTGTATTGCATGATGGAAGATGCTTGCAGAGATTAGAATGAGAATCACCATGGAGAGGTCAGCATGGCTGAATGGATAAAGGCTTTCATTCTTAAACATTCTTTGTGCTGATGCCGAGGTAGGAGGTTCAACCCCTACACCGGTCAGTTGGACTAAAATGTTGACTTCTCATCCTTGACCTGGGGACATAAATTACTAGTACCTCTGAATTCGCCTACTGGCGAGGGATACTGGTAATAGGGAAAGCTTATCCTAGGTACTACAGTTAAGGTTTGCCGAATTATACCGGAATTTTTCTTGCGGTTACGTTTGCTTATTTATTTTTGCATTTCCGATATGGGGACAGTAAACGTAATCATGTTAAATTCCTCGATTATTTCAAGATCGAGTTAAAACAGATACCGATTACTTGATATAGTCCCACATTCTGCATTTCTGGCTAACTGGGAATCCTTGTTATGCCGGAGAACCAGGCTGCCTATTCTAAATAGTAAGTAAACCCGTAAATACCGTTTTATAAGACATATTACATTGTTATACTATGTATTATTAAACTTAGCATCCATGTATTTTGTAATTTTTAAGTTGGCAGTCAACCTCGCACTGAAATTATGAATTATTATGTAGTATTTCAATGGCGGCAGATAGCAGTTATCCTTGTCACATTCCAGCTATGATCATTTAATATTATTATAAAGTATTCAGAGCGATTAACATGATAATGAATGCATGTGTACATTAAACACCCATTATTGTAGTTATGTGTAATTTTTCATTACTCTACAAGGACAAGATCATTGATAATTTTGCAGCTTTCCAAGGGACTTATTTTGTCAAAATACATCTACGCTGGCGGCCTTGCGCGGAAAAGACCGCGTTCGATATTGCATGCGCAGTTTGACGTCATCACAGCACAGTGTGGAGGTGTATATATCTGTGTGTGCGTGTCTATATATATGATCTGGCAGTAGTTATCTGTCCTTGAGTTGGACATCGGCAGTGGTAATATCCCTTGGCGTCAGTGTACCAACAGTTGTGTGAGTGTGTAGGTAGGGTCACACGTTGTGAAAGGGTCAAAATCGTTTTTTTCTATGTTTATATTAAATTATAAACTAACACACAATAATTAATATCTTGGCTTACAATTGACCTACAGACTTGAATAAGGTACCGTTGGATTTGTTTTTTTCAAGAGGTATCCAACCATGCAGGTTATATAATTAAAAAGCAATTTAGAAAATGTTACTAAAGTGACTAGCTAATCCACATGCAAAAATCAGTTAAGTGCACTAGAAGTAGTAGCACATGTATGGATGAGTGAACAAAACCAAAAAACAAAAAATCACCTTTGCAAACATAGGCTTTAGCAAGATATAAAACATATTAAAATTATGTCCACTGCAGTGAGAAAAAAAAGAGTATTGAAGTGTCACTTAGAACCCATGCTGTTGTATGCATGTGAAATATTCAATTAATGTAAATTATTCAACAACAAACCAAGCGCAAAGATTAGTTCAACTTTGATTCAACAACATAACAAACAACAAATTAAGTATGGGAACAAAAACAAAATACAATTTTCAAGTCAAATCTCCATACTGAAATGTATCAATCTAAATATATTTGAAACTATATTAAGTTGCTATGATCAGGCAAAAGGACAAACCTTCTGGTGAAGACCCAAATTTTAACGGGATAGAGTCACAGTTACTCAAGAATAGAGATGCCTGTAGAATTATCACCGCCAGAAATAGAATAACATGATGAATATTCCAGAAAATATATGTATTTGCCATTACATTCAGTGATATATGAGCATCACTTTTATGTTTCACATAACACCAGTGAGCATCAGAACACTGTTCTGAGATAATATTTATTAAGTACATTCTGGGAAAAGTTCACTATCCGAAAGACAACGGAGTCATGAACACAGATAATGTCCATAACTACTAGTAAGTACATAGCAACCCACAGTGACAACGTGGGTTACAACTGCTATTAAAGCCCTCAGCAACTGAAAAATAAAACAAAATAAAAGCAACAATAGGAACCTGAATGGTGCAAAATCAATTCATTTAGTTCTTGTGTGAGCCAAAATATGTGCACTTGTGTATGCATGTGTGCTCACAAACACACGCAATCAACCTCTCCCAGGTGGTAGATCACGGAACAACCTGCAGAAATGGTGTCAGTAAAGTACTCTTACAAGTGTATTGGATATATGGTAAAAGCCCCACATGTGTACAGACCATACAATGCTGACCAGGTCATGTGGTTATTATGCCTGCAGTCTTTACCTCCCAGGACAAATCCTGGTACCCATTTTAGGCTGGGTCGACCTGGGAGGCCAGGATATTTGTTTAATCCACCTCAGAAGAGATTCAAACATATTACCCTCAGGCTGGCAGGTAAGCATGTTAGCCACTGCATTACCGCAGTTTACAGAGATATGTTCTGTCAACTAATTTTAGTCAGAATTTTCCTGGACAAATAAGCAGTTGTGCATCAAACAGCAGTGCTTATCCAGCATAATGGGCCGGGAAAGCACTGCAACCCCCACAGAAATACCCCCATATGTCCGACAATGGAAGCAACATGCAAGCATAGGCTGCTATAAGCTCAAGCCATGGCGAAAAGATACCCTTGCAGACAAACCATACTGCTGCCTTGTAGGTACCAATGGGAGATGGGAAAGGTCATGTGAGACAACAGGACAGAAAACACAGCTTGATATATTGAAGTCTAAAGTGCAGCACAAGAACAAGCATGCATTTACAAGAAATTGTCATAATTTGATAATTATGTCAACACAAACATAAATCCACAAGAAACGGTTATAATCCAGTAATTACGTCAACATTTGAATGAAGACAGGCAGCTACAAGATGTCATAATCCAGTCACATTTGGAACATTTACATGCATCTACAATAAATTGTTATAATTCAACCAATATGTCAACTCTGGAACAAATACATCATCTACAAGAAATTGTGACAATCCAGTAAATAAATCAACATTGGAACAAGCATACAAAACAACCAAGAACCTACTATAAAGTAGCAGCAGTAAAATAGCCCAATGCAAACAAATAATAAATTTATATCATTTCACACCAAAAGAAACAAAACAGAACACCAAACTAAATATGCCTTTAAAATAAATCCATCTCTTGTCCAACTATAGCCACTTGCACAAGCCATGGGCCTCCCATGAAAAGAAAAAAGTTCTTAACTAAAATAAACATACATCATGGCACAAGACTGCAGCACAGGATACTAGCAAATAATAGCATACAGTATATACTGTAAGGGACACGAGAAGCAATGGGATATCTGCATCAACAAAATATACTTAAAGCAGCTGAAAATATGCTGAGGATAAGCAGACCCAAAAAACTATGAAACAAGATTAAGTAACACATATGAACAACAAATACCATACAGATAAGTGAACACAAATGTGAATAAGTCAAATGCTGCAATAGTATATAATGCATACAAGTAGTAATTACAAAAACATGTCATTTACACAAGAATAAAAACCACTATACAGAATATGAGAAACATACTAAAAATGTCACGACATAAATCGTGGTACATAAGTAATTTACACCTTCCATATCTTGGCACATATCTGTGGCGATGCAGTTACGAATGCAATTCGTAATCCCGCCTACCTTGTTCAAAACACAGCTGCAGGCGATTTGTAAACAGACCACTTTGCTTTAATTTTCATACAATGGTATGAGTGCCGGTTGTTCGGAAAGCGATGGCAAACTGCTTGCCAAGAGATCACAAACAGCCAAAAAATGCTGGGGTTGACTGTGATGTCCTGTAAAGGATATGCAACTAACTTTTCGGTATAAAGCGCTCGACCCATATTTTTTTACAGACCAATCGCCACTCGAAGGATGAAATGGTCAATATCTTGCAGCCACCTTTGCTCTCTAAGAGATTTGCTGATACCATTTTAGGTTGGGTAGATCTGAGAGTCTTTAACAAATCCCCACATCAGCAAGGATTTGAACACCACACCATCTGGCCAACAGGCAAGCTTGCTAGCCACTGCAGCTGTATAAATTATAGAGAAACACTAAATTGACAAAACACAAGACATTAAGTATTCATTAGCCTGCAACGTAAATTGTATGGATGTGCATCCTGTTGAGTTCTTGTTCCATCTACAATACTTCTTGTTACGGCTTGACGACTCACGTTTATTTGTTCCGATGTGCCATCTTGATCTACAATTTGATTTAATCCATGCTTGTGTCTGCCTGGAGTCTCTTTGCTGCATGATCTTAGCCAAATGTCACTCCCTGAGACATGATCTGGGACTGTTTGATGCTGCAGTAAATGTTTTATCGAGGATTTCTCAACCGTTGTTTCATGGGGTGAAGCTGCTGTGCATTGCTGCCTTTCAGAAGTATGTGTCAAGTCACCACACCTCTTGTTCTCATAGTTTTTATCACAGGTAAGATTAGTTGGCACCATTGTGTTTACAGCACTGAAATATGTACAATAACTGATTCAATACACTGAAGATATATATATATATATATATATATATATATATATATATATATATATATTATGTATATATATATATATATATATATATATATATATATATATATATATATACACATAATAGCAATTTTTTGAAGCGTATTGGGCATATGGTGCTAGCCCCATATGTTTACAGATCTATCGGCGCTCAATGGGTGATTTGGTCAATATCACTTCGGCCACCTTTATTCCCAGAACATTTCCTTGTACTCATTTTAGGCTGAGTCGACCTGTAAGCCCAGGTCAATTTTTTTAATTAAAAAAAATCCTTAGTATTGAAAAGTTAAACCCTTAGAAATAAAAGTGTTAAACTCCATCAGAAACAGGACTGTGGTGCTAACAGTGTTTACAACAAAAATATCACATACTATCCATCAGCATGACCCTACAGTGGATACCAAGGCTCAGCAGTTTACTGGTCAAGGAAAGGTGATAAAGTTGCTAAAGTAGGTGCTCCAAACTGATGGTCCATGCTGCATGAGACTAGCTAAAGGTTTGTCAGAATGTCAGAAACAACACACAAGATTGGTTGAGGGGTTCTTTACACACACAAACCACATCACACAGACTCAGCAGAACAAGACATGTTTTATATTTCAGTTTCAAACTTAACGACCAATATCAATAGCCATTTAATTCACATCAACTCCCAAGTGTCTCTTCTATGAAGTCAGTACTACTTCCCTATTAAACACCCAAACTCAACAAATGCCTCAACAAATCTCGTGGTCACCAACTTACTCTACAAATCCCTTGTGCAACTCAGCAGCTTAAGTATGGTGCTGGGATGTGAAAAAAAATCAACTTACCAGCACTGTGAAAGCAACCAGAATATAACCTCAGCTTCACAAAAAACATATACTAATCCTTTCCTTTTCTTACTGGGCAGAAGAGATGTGGACAAGGTCTGCTGGTGAAGGAAGGAGTGAAGCATGTGGTACTCGACTTGAGCCAGTGGAATCACAGTGCAAGAGAGGTTCAGAGTATACAAATGGAGATTGGTGGCTTAAGTTGGAACATCATAAATGTATATGCCACAGTGGACTGTTTTGTCAGAAAGGAACATTGGGACTGGCTTAAGGAACTGGAGGAATTACCAGGTGATAGGCTACTCATATGTGGAGACTTCAATGCAAGGAACAGAGATTGGGACAGAAGTGGAGAAAACCGACAGGGAATTGCCCTTGCAGATGCCATGGTGGACTCCGATGTGGTCTGCATAAATGATGGTAGGCCGACAAGAATGGCAATGAGGCCTGGCAATGCAGACACAGCTATTGACTTGGCACTTGTCTCCCAGTCATCAGTCCTTGATGTAAAGTGGAATGTTTTGAATGACCATGGGAGTGATCACATGCCATGCTCAGTCCTGATCTCTAAACCCAGGAAAGTTAAAGCCGAGAGAGCGCGCAAGACCTTCTGGTATGAGTGGACCGATTGCCTTCTTGGACGCCTCAAACAAGGGGCATGCAACAGGACTGTTAAAACTCCCTATTTGCAGCCCCCATGGTGGACCCCAGAAGTAGACCATGCTTGGAAAGCAAAGAGAGCTGCAGTGAAGCAGCTAAAGAAAGTGCGACAGACACTTCGAAGCTCACGAGAGGAAGTGGACACAGCGGAAAATGTCAAGAAAGACAAGGTGGAGGCTTTCAAGCGCTGTGCTGCAGAGGCCAAAAAGGCAAAATGGGAATGTTTCATGAAGGAGATTGGAGGGGATAAAACACTGCAAAAATTCTGGAAACTCCACAGGCAAATGCAGAGAAAAGATCGGCCGATGACAGTGGGAACAATCTATAGAGATGATGGTGTGCGCGTGACAACAGACAAAGAGAAAGGGGGGGGGGGCGTTTCTCCAGAGATTTTTAGAGCAGACCAATCATAATGATGCGGACACCAGGGATGCAGTTAGAGAGGAGCTATCTGGCACCACAAAGAATATGCAGTATGAAGACATCATACGGGTGGAAGATGTTATACACATTTTGAAAAAGGCAACAGACACAGCACCAGGGCCCGATGGGGTCAGGTATGGCCACATGAAGGGTTTGAGCGAAGCAGACCTGGAGGAGATGACCGACTGCTTTAACCAGAGCATTAGGACAGCATCAGTACCGCAGGATTGAGTGCACAGCTATCTCATCCCTCTCCCAAAACCATTCAAGGATCAGTCAAAGCTTAGCGGCTTTAGGATCATCACCCTTCAAAATACATTTGGGAAGGTTTTAGAGAAGATAGTCGCTGTCAAGCTGCAAGAGTTTTTGGAAAGCGGGAAGCTTCTTCCAAGAGGCCTGGGGAGCTACAGGCCAGGAAAAGATACCTGGTCAAATGCAGCCACTTTTGCCTTTGATGTTTATGAGGGGTTCCAGAGTAGACAGGAAACGATGGCGGTAGCGCTTGATCTCGAGGATGCGTACAATAGAGTTCGATATGATATTTTGATGACTGCACTGATGGAGAAGGGGGTCAATCCCTGGTTGGTGAACTGGATAGCAGCCGTCCTGCACTCTCGTCGGGTTGCTCTCCGTCTGGGCGCATGGACCTCAGAGCCACATATGTTAACTCCGGGACTGCCACAGGGATCTGCAGTCTCACCGGTGCTCTTTAATGTGTATACAAGCAAGATTGCAAACCTAGAAGCACCAGGGGTTGGAAGAATACTAACATTTTCAGATGATATTCTTGCATATAGGCAGGGGAGAGATAGGGAGCAAACAGCCCAGGAGTTACAGGCGACAGTAGATAAAGTGATTGACTGGTGCACAGAAATGAGTGCTGTCATCCACCCAGAAAAGGCGACTGTTTTGTGGTGCTCTCTGGACAACAGGATTGTAAGAGTTGATGTCCCAAGCCTCGCGATAGATGGTAGAAATGTCAGCAGAGAGAACAAACTGAAGTATCTGGGGATCACATTTGACAGGAGCCTATCCTTCAAGGACCATGTGGAGACGGTCGTGACAAGATCTCAAAAGGGACTCAATGCACTAAAAACTATGGCTGCAATGGACCAAGAGCAGAGAATGCTTTTCACACTATACCAGCACTTGATCCTCTCAGTAATTGATTATGGATTAGGTCTGCTCACTGTCTCAGAGAGTCAGCTGGTGAAGTTAGAGCGCATACAGAACGAAGCTAAGCGGGTCATTCTGGGATGCACTAGAGACACCCCAGTAGTGTGTATGCGTTACATCCTTGGTCTGCCGACTGTTGCTGGTAGGCTCAAGGTGATGCAGGCGAAGGCATACCTCAGAGTAGCTGCAGACACAGACCACCCACTGCATGAGGCGCTGGACGCAGTTAAGGGTCAGCGACTGATAAGAGGGAAATCATGGATGGCTCAGGCGGAGGATACGATCAGACAGATGTGCCCCTTGGAGAACATTAGGCGTGGAGAGGCGTGGGTCAGAGTGCCAGCGGAGCAGTCAGACTTGTGCAGAGTTATAATCACATTAAGCAGGGAGTGGCCAGCAGGGGCCACGGAAGTGGAAATCCAGCAACTAATTCAGGACAATGCTCACTCCAGTGATGTGATTATCTACACAGATGGTTCGGTGTCAAGAGGTGAGAGAAGTGGCTGGGGGTTCATAGTCAAAGCTAATGGTCGATGTCTGGGGCAGGAGAGCCTGGCATATGATACCACAACATCCAGCTTAAGAATGGAAGTGGAGGCAGTCACTGCAGCTCTCCGCTGGATGGAGAATACGACACACACACACATCGTGATTGTAACTGACTCAAAAAGCATGCTGATGAGGGTGAGGACGGGCAGACTTCGTGCGGAGTGGCTTGTTTCTCTTCGGAGGTCACGGGTGACAAGCATCGCCTGGATCTTTTCTCCGGGGCATGCCGGTGTGCTGGGAAATGAACAGGCGGACAGATTGGCTGGCGCTGCAGAACTTGGTGGAGTATTGATACATGACAAGGCAGACGTGGTTGCGGCCTTGTGGGAGCATGTGCACACCTCGGAGGAGCAAATGGATTACCATGGTCTGGCAAGAATGAGATAACGAGGAGTGACGAAGGGATCTGGCCAACGCTCAACGGAAAGGCGAGACGGACTTATAATCAGATTGCTACTGGTACTATTAGTGTTGGAACTCTTCGCTGGCTGCTGAGGATGGGGACGGAGCACTTATGGGAATGCCCCGAATGCTGTGATGTCGATTCCTAAATCAATCAATCAATCATTTTCTTGCAGCATTGCTGGCTTTACATATAATACAAACATTTCAATTATTGCTGTCCCTTGTTTGTGGGAAGCACTGAGCCTATACTTTCTAAGTAAGAAATCACATCCAGATGGATTCTAACCAAATAAATGGTTCTGAACATCATGTTGTTCATGAGTACTCTGATCTCTGTGATATAGAATATTCTTAGCTATGATTTCAGTATTGTTCATCAATTCAAAGTGTATCATTCAAATGCAAACAAATTTTATGTAGTTAAAAAGAATTTATAGCAAACATGATATAAAATGTTTAATAGCAACAACTGACCTGCAAACTGAAAAAGACAGAGGATTGATTGTACGATTAGCAAAAAGTTTTGGTGGCCTTCTCAGAAACTAAGTGTGAACCCCCTACAGTTATGACACTTACTTAAGCCTCCTTGATGTACAGCACTGCCTATGTTGAGAACTACTCAACCAAATGATGATCTCTGTTTCTTGAACAGTTTGGATAACTACGAGGTTAAGTTAACAAGTAAATCACAAATGGCTGTAGAAAAATAACTAACTATGATAACAACTTGAAAGCAGTTTATTTTTATACATACATTGTCCCTTTATTTCTCAAATTAATTTCCACCAACATTGATGCACTTATCCCATCGTTTTATCAGTCCTCCCACACCAGCTGCATAGAACTGTGTGCCCTGTTTTCACTTCACATTCAACTTCGGCATCATTCGCGAAATGTCTCCCGCCAAGGTGGGTTTTCAGTGGACTTAGCCCCTAGCGATTTCCCGTAAAGCGGTGCATAGATGAGTAGAAAAAGATGTGCGAAGGCAAGTCAATAAGTAAGTCACAGAGTTCTGTGGGATGGCAGATAATTAAAAACAAGGCACGCAATTCTCTGCAGCCGGTTTGGGAGGACTGATAAAACGATAGGATAAGTGCCTCAATGTTGGTGGAAATTATGTTAAGAAATAAAGGGACAATGTATGTATAAAAATAAACTGGTTTCAAGTTGTTATCATAGTTAGTTATTTTTCTACAGCCATTTGTGACTTACTTATTAAATTTCCCTTGAACTATGCTTCAATGTTCTTCAGAAAGCAGAGTGACTAGACGCCCAACAGCCCGCCCAGTGGTCATGGGTTGGAATTGGCATCAAGGAACATTTTTAAACTGATCTTGGCTCCCAAGTCAACCCAGCCTAACATGGGTACCAGGAAGTAAAAGTGGCCTACATGATAAAGGTCACATCATCCACCGATCGCTGATTGGTCCATAAAAATATGGGTCTAGCCCCGTACACCCAATGTGCCTCATGGTGTATAAAAAGGTCCTTGACGTACTAATTACTTAGTGTTCATCTCTCAGTTTTGAAGGATGCTTAGATTAAAACATTTGTTTTCTTCACCACTGTGATGGTGCTATGACAGATTTGCATCACTTGCCCTTGTAGGTGTCATATCTTATCTATTATTTATTGTACTAAATATTTACATCTTTCTTACTGTCTTCATTTCTATTTTATAAGAGATAATCAGTATTTTCTGAACTGGTAATTCACCTTTATAGGCTCACATGTTAACAAGAATTCTCTACTTTTAATTTAATTTAATCACTTTCAGTTTTTTTCCTATATTTAAAACTGTACTTTCTACAGAGTTAAGATTCAGAGATATGCAGCTGATATGATGGTATTCATTCATTACTCATTAACTGATTCAGTGCCAAAGGATAATATATTGCCACATGTGGCTTCCCATTTCGACAGAAGGACGATATATTGCCATAATAGTGCCATCATGTTGTTTGTTTTATGGGATCTTCCACAATTTCAATGCTCAGTGAATGGAAATGTCATGATAATACTTGTTCATTTGATGGTGTATCATGGTTGGTTCAAACCTAGTGTTTGTTTGGCACTGAATTAGTTAAAGCGTAGCTGTCAGCTCTAACATATGGTACTCACATGTCCTGGAATGCTTTTCTTTTGTTAGGCCGAAACACTTTTATAGTCTCTTCAGATACATTTTCTTTCTGAGAGCAATGTGATTTCTTCTTCAGCTGCCTCTATATAAGATAAAGACATCAATATGCTATTAAGCGTGCTACAGAGAAATTCTAGTTTCCTGTCTACAGAATATTAATGGAGATTTGACTGGAGATTTGGAGCAGAATCACAATTATCATTATTTTCCTTTAAGGCAACTTAAAGGGAGTCTCCTGGTGAAGTGGTCAAGCCGTCTGACTCGCGCTCTGAAGATTGTGGGTTCGATTCCGGGCTACGTCTTTCGGTTCACGAGTGCATTTTTCTCGGAGACTCCTGGGGGTCATCGCTGGAGCTACGGAGTTTGTGCTTTGTGCGACGCTTTCGGCAAGCCACTCTGCTGAACCGAGCCATATGGGATACAACCCAGTGCAGTGAAGCCAATCCTCTCGACTTTTAAGATTTTTTAAAGAACCGATGAGCTGGCTACTTGGTGTAATGGTTAGAAAGTTAAGCCGACAATGGCAGCTGTGAGGTTTGACAAAGAGTTTGATGCCTGGGCTTGCCACTTGCTAGGGGAGGGGAAGGACTCTGGCTTTAAAAAATGTGATGGTCCTAAAACTTGACATACCAACAGCAGGTTCCTACTACAAGACATTTGTTTTCTGAGAATCCATGGAAGTGGATACAGTACCAGAAAGTGTTCATATGGTATTTATTGTGAGATGAAGTTCAGTGATCATTTTAGATCCAAACTTCATGCAGAATTGTTACTAATAGAATTCAACCAAAAAATATTTCCTTGATTCTGGATTCATTTCAACTTGGTAGATCATGCCATAAATTGGTAGATCATGCCATAAAATGGCATATATGTTTGTGACAATGCATCTTGGTTATCTCAAAATGGAATACTCCAAAGTTATTTTAAAAAATCTCTTTTCTTCCAAGACCAAACTTAAAGCGGAAATGGCTGGATGAAATAGCCATTAGCCATTATTATCTAAAATGAAATTACAGTTTAAAAGTGCAGTTAACATTCTTAAATGTCCCTTGAATCTTCCCAGCCCTACCCAAAGTGTGAAAGGTAGGGCAGATAGAAACCATAAAACACCTGTTAACTTGTAAACAGGCTGGTTTGACCTAATTAACACTACAGATAGCTGCATACATAGCGTTGTCAGGAATCTGTGAACAGGCAACTTCCATGCACCAAACTGGTCAGCATCACTATTCTCGTTGAGGTGTTAGGGGGCAGGAAAGGTGTTCCTAGGTTGAAAATGGATCAAGCAGGGCACAGTCTCAAGATGAGACCTGTTCACTGTACTTTTTCTACCGGTTATGTACACGTTTGTTTTCATATGTTATCACACAGTGTTTGTAAAAGTTGACTCATAATCCATCTCTCACCTCAAGTGTAACACCATCATTAACCCTACCAGACCTGAGGCCCTGAACCTAACTGTCCCCTATTCCTGGGCCCCTGAGCATTAAAGATAAAAAACCAACATGATGTAGAAAAATGTTAGTTACATGCAAACAAGTGGTTAGAATAAGATGGAACTTGGAGACATTGTAGAAAATAGGTCTACCTTTCATCTAGCTTCAATATTTCACCTTTGTTTACCAATCCACCCAGCTTCTGACTCCTCAGAGTCTGAATCAGCCAAAGTATTGATCACCTGTTGGACTGTGAAAAGCCTAGACCTGCTTCATTTTCTTGTTGAAGTGCTTGGTTCATCAGCCGCTCGTTTCATTGTGAATTTTCAGAATTTTTTCACGTTAAACCACACAAAGTCAATTCAAACACATGGGGGAAGACATTTGCAATGGCTAACCATGAGGTTTGACCACGATTGGTTGGTTATGTTTAGTTTGTGATGCATTTTTTTCACGTACTAGGCAAAGTACAGAAAATTAGGTACCGCGGTAGATTCGGAAATTACCGAAAAATCAGTACAGCAGTCTGGTAGAGTTAAATCACTTGATTTATGAATAACAGAGCAGCCTCACTATCATACTATAAAACTAAAGAAAAGAGATAATAAGCAACAAAGTTCACTTAGTTTGTGTTTTCTCAGTGCAAATAAGATGATATAATACGACACAAACACTAAATATGTTCAAAGAAATAAATGATACCTTAATGGGCAGGGACTTAGATTGCTTTAACTGCAAGCTTCCTTCTCTTTATAGGCTGTGGAAGGCAACAAAAAATATACAGCATGCTTCAAAATGTTTTGTTCAGAGTTTGTTACATTAGATTACATGTAAGAGTGATATTATATCTATATTGTGGTCATAAAAGGTGTCCACTCATATCATATAATCAGTGTTAATAACAGAGGTTCCTTGATATATGTCCTACAGATACGGTATCATTTTGCATGCAAGTCACTGGATTAATTAGGGATAGTTAACTCTCATACATTTTTAATATACATTTATATCATTTCAACAGGTGCTGCACATAAATATGTCCCTCAACTTTCTCTTCTTACTTCATGCAGGTTCATAAGCTAACAAGCATTACTAGTAAACCTACAAGCCATACCGTTATAATGAGTGAAGTGATGCTGTAAGTAACATCCATAAATACTTCACCAACTCATCAAAGTAAAACAGTAAAGTACAGGTCCCTTTTACAGGCACACTGGGCATAAGCTGCAGGACTGACCGGCACTCATGGATGATGTGGTCAGTATCATGCCCGCCAAATTCACTTCCCAAGACATTTCCTGGTATAAATTTTAGGCTGGGCCAACCTAGGAGCACAGATCCAGTTTTTTTTATTTGAAACTCCTAAAACGCAGATCATCTGCAGATTGTAAAATGCAGATCGTAACTCCTAACCACCAAGATGACAGGCGAGTGTAACTTATCCTGGTATGTAGAAAATATTCAGGAAAATGGTCTAGTGCTGTCATAAGGTAACCTCATGTGACTTTAGACAATAAAACAGAGGTGGCTAAACATTGTGGAAAGTAAAGGTATGTTGATATTGCTCTGTGTTTTTAACTAGCAGCCATCAACAGTGTAAAATTATACAAATACAGGGGAAGACATGAACAAAGCACAGTATGCAACACAACATCTTACAATTACAACAATGATGCAAATGAATCACATCATGGAAAAAAATGGGTAACTTGCTTACAATAGGTTTGTGCGCAATCCTGTGACAGTAATCCAGTATGTCTAACTGAAATGTACTCTTGCATACAAATGACGACACCTGCCTTTTTAAACCAGTCATTAGTATTTTTATATTTCTCAAAAGTGCAATGTTTCTTAACAGGGTCTTAACAAATCTCTTTCATCCTCTGTTCTTTAGCTCTTCATAGATCATAGATTCACAAGCATCCCATGTCAAGTACATACAACAGAAGCATGAACTTCCCAAAGAATGGCTTCTAGTTTGGTAATGAAAAGGAAACCCAAAGAATGGCTTCTATTTTGGTAATGAAAAGGAAACATATAAGCATCTCTGCATTTCAGTGTTAAGAGCACAGGTGGAGAGAAAGAAAACAAAATAATTTTTGAATGACAAAATCAGAGATACATGTATAATAGATACAGCAATCCATTTTTGAAGACCATGTCATAAGAACAAATTATATCTAGATATAAAGAAGTATTAGCAACAGATATATGCAAGAAATCTAGAAACAGCTAGGTTTCATTTGGTATTTGGTTTCCAAGGACTATCTGAATTATTCAGACATTTACACTGCAACTGCTACCATCTCCTCTCTCTGACTACACAAGGAAGATAATGAATGCTCAAACTGAAGCATCAACCAGGATCCCAAACTGTCCACCAGGGCAGCAGTCGTATAATGCATTGTAAGAATTTCAAGTGCTAAAGCCTTACAGAGATACATATCCACTCAAATCTCTCAATTACAACATACACTCACTTGACTTCATGTGTGGACATTACTAGAACAACAGCATACCAGAAGATGTATGTCCATCATTATAATCTTATTTTGTGAATTTTAAACTGGCATGTTTTACAAAAGAGGTGAACAACATGTCTCAAAGATACTCTGATTCCCATCTAGAAAAATATTAGTGAAAGGTACTTTTTAAAAATTTGTAAACTGAATATCAACTGCAGTAAACACTTGACCACAAAGATGGCAGCTGATCTACTGATCTAACCAATAAAAAAAAAAAAAAGATAAAATACACCAAGCCAGAAATGCCTAGAAATAAGGGAGTGAAACATGCAAGTCTATTTCCGAAAGCAGAAAAGAAACACTATAAGGGCCTCAATTATGACATGTCAACAAACTGAGCCATGAAAGAGGCCTGAAAACGTTTTTTTCTTTAAAGCCAGCCAAATATCAAAGACATATAATGTTATACAAATATGCATGAAATCATGTCATGAAGAAATCAATCACTATCAAAGACATATAATGTTATACAAATATGCATGAAATCATGTCATGAAGCCAGCCAAATATCAATGACTATCAAAGACATATAATGTTATACAAATATGCATGAAATCATGTCATGAAGAAAACCATACATACCCAGCTCCAAAGCACAGCTGAGGTACTCAAGCCTTGACATCCTTAAGTACAAATGAATTTGTTTGGCCTTGCAAATCTGAAGCAAAGTTGATGTCACAAACGCTTGTTGGAAAACTTGCAGCAAAACGCCAGACTCATAGAGTTTCCAAAGTGCTTGGCAAGATGCAAATGATAAGCAGTGGATTGTAAAACATGCACTCCCCATGGTCATGTTTGTAATATCACCATGGCGACAAAGCAATTTGAGAGCATTCACAATTTCCACTGATTCCTATTTTATATGAAAAAAGACAAATAGCTTTTAATGAAATATTGTGACTAGCTAAAGGACTTTCAAGGATATATTTCATGACTACATCTAATTCAGATTTTTTTAAACTTCTAATTATCAGCTTTGTGTGTTTGCGTACATGTGAAATGTATTTGCATATGAAAGCTTATGTGCATGTGTCATTGCCTTGTGACAATCTCATGGCACTGTAAGGAACAAGAAACCTGAAAGAATTTCAGTCTACAGTGGGAATAGCTTAATGTTTAAGTGGTTCATACCTCACACAATAGTGTCAGCAAACAAAAGGGTAGTCCCATGGTACATACTGCCAATTATGCTATCAGGTGCTTGGCCTCACATTTTCTAGGCCACAAACATAATGAAATAGGGTATCCAGTTACCTTCCCAGCCGTCTTTCCTTCCCAGAAAGTTACCAAAAAGTCCTCAAATTGACCCAGTACCCATCTTATCGAAGTGGTTCGAATCGCATCGGTAACTTACGGGGTATGTGAGTCGGCCACTCAGAAAGCAATGGCAAACTACTGAGCGTAATCTTGCCAAGAAATCAACATACAGCTGAAATGATGCTGGTGTTGACAGAGATGTCCTGTAAAGGACATGAAAAAAAAAAAACCCATCTTATAAAGGCAGGATCTATCCCATCCAGTACCCATCTTATAAAGGCAGGATCTATCCCATCCAGTACCCATCTTATAAAGGCAGGATCTATCCCATCCAGTACCCATCTTATAAAGGCAGGATCTATCCCATCCAGTACCCATCTTATATAGGCCAGATCTATCTCATCCAGTACCCATCTTATATAGGTCGGATCTATCTCATCCAGTATACATCTTATATAGGCCAGATCTATCCCATCCAGTACCCATCTTATATAGGCCGGATCTATCCCATCCAGTACCCATCTTATATAGGCCGGATCTATCCCATCCAGTATACATCTTATATAGGCCAGATCTATCCCATCCAGTACCCATCTTATATAGGCCAGATCTATCCCATCCAGTACACATCTTATATAGGCCAGATTTATCCCATCCAGTACCCATCTTATATAGGCCGGATCTATCCCATCCAGTATACATCTTATATAGGCCGGATCTATCCCATCCAGTATACATCTTATATAGGCCGGATCTATCCCATCCAGTACCCATCTTATATAGGCCAGATCTATCCCATCCAGTACACATCTTATATAGGCCAGATCTATCCCATCCAGTACCCATCTTATATAGGCCAGATCTATCCCATCCAGTATACATCTTATATAGGCCAGATTTATCCCATCCAGTACCCATCTTATATAGGCCAGATCTATCCCATCCAGTACCCATCTTATATAGGCCAGATCTATCCCATCCAGTACCCATCTTATATAGGCCGGATCTATCCCATCCAGTACCCATCTTATATACGCCAGATCTATCCCATCCAGTACCCATCTTATATAGGCCGGATCTATCCCATCCAGTACCCATCTTATATAGGCCAGATCTATCCCATCCAGTATACATCTTATATAGGCCAGATCTATCCCATCCAGTATACATCTTATATACGCCAGATCTATCCCATCCAGTACCCATCTTATATAGGCCGGATTTATCCCATCCAGTATACATCTTATATACGCCAGATCTATCCCATCCAGTATACATCTTATATAGGCCAGATCTATCCCATCAAGTACCCATCTTATATAGGCCAGATTTATCCCATCCAGTATACATCTTATATAGGCCAGATCTATCCCATCCAGTATACATCTTATATAGGCCAGATCTATCCCATCCAGTATACATCTTATATACGCCAGATCTATCCCATCCAGTATACATCTTATATAGGCCGGATCTATCCCATCCAGTATACATCTTATATAGGCCGGATCTATCCCATCCAGTATACATCTTATATAGGCCGGATCTATCCCATCCAGTACCCATCTTATATAGGCCAGATCTATCCCATCCAGTACACATCTTATATAGGCCAGATCTATCCCATCCAGTACCCATCTTATATAGGTCGGATCTACCCCATCCAGTACCCATCTTTTATAGGCCAGATCTATCCCATCCAGTACCCATCTTATATAGGCCGGATCTATCCCATCCAGTATACATCTTATATAGGCCAGATCTATCCCATCCAGTATATATCTTATATAGGCCGGATCTATCCCATCCAGTACCCATCTTATATAGGCCAGATCTATCCCATCCAGTACCCATCTTATTTATATAGGCCGGATCTATCCCATCCAGTACCCATCTTATATAGGCCGGATCTATCCCATCCAGTACCCATCTTATATAGGCCGGATCTATCCCATCCAATATACATCTTATATAGGCCGGATCTATCCCATCCAGTACCCATCTTATATAGGCCAGATCTATCCCATCCAGTACCCATCTTATATAGGCCGGATCTATCTCAGAGTTGTGCTGGCGAGAAAAAAAATCTTCCCACTTCTGAGGACTGAACCCAGACCACTCTATAGATATGCATGCATGCTAACAATTACTGTGCTATAGATCCAAACCAACAAATAATGCATCAGTGTAAAATAAGTGTCCTGTTCTTAATGTAAAAATCACCTAAATTACCAGGGCCGGCTCTGTGGCAAAAGGGATTACGGGTGCAATTCTTAGTCCTACATACCGCGTTCAAAACACAACTGCTGGCGATATGGAAGCAGGCCGCCTTGCGTTTAATTGCATACAATGGTATGAGTGTCGTTCAGAAAGCAATGGCAAACTACTGAATGTAAACTTGCCAAGATATCACAAAGAGCCAAAAATTGCTGGAGTTGACTGCAAAGTCCTGTAAAGGAAAAGCAACTCTATAAGAAACAAAGAATAGCAACATTGTCACATTCCATGCATTTTAAGAGGCAACTAAGGAGGGTTTGTGCAGGGCTGGCTACCCCATCCATAGAAGTCTTTAGCTGCAAAATCAAACTGATCATAAAGAAGTATCAAAATAAGGGCAAAAGAAATGGAAGGAGACCTAAAGACACAAGAAGAGAATAGAATTAGAGACACTGGTGACTAATATGAGCAAGACATGGATGGAGCTGCATGGCAGATAGCAAAATACAGGAGATCTTGGCATGAGTTGGTTGAAGGCCTCTGCTCTAATAGAGGATCAAGAGCAACAGAAGAAGAATGTAAAATAGTCCCAAGAGGAGAGTTAGCTGAGCAGCCAGAATGTCCTCCTCACATGTGTGCTCAATCCTTGGAAAGGTTAAGGGTTTTAAGAAAAGACCTAGTCTGTACACTACATGGCGACTGCTTGGACAAGCTGCATTATTTCTGTCTGGAAACAAAAATTCCTTCAAGCCAATACTAGCAATGGTGCCAATGCCATAATCAAAATAAAGCATCTTAACAATCTTAAGAACATGTAATTGCTAACATTACCCTCAGGACTTCATTTGTCTGCTTGACTTCCTTCTTAAACTGCTCAAAGGCAGATGCTGATCCATCTCTGCGGCGAATATGAGCAAATGCAGCTGAGGATTATTCAAGCACAGAATTGTAAAAACTCCGGACAAAATCTGACATATCCAGTGATAATTTAATTTTCTTTATAAAACAGTATATATGTGACATTCCAATGAAACTCCTAACATTTTCGCAAACATAGAGGCATGTAATAGAGGCCCTCCACCAACTCACACGACGTCTTTCTATCCGTCGCTAGAGATCAAGATGAAAACAATGTATGTGAAACATGCACATCGTACTGTTTTAATTGCTTAATTACACTCACAGCACAGTCCAGATTTCCCACTGTGTGTATATTATGACTGGCACACATGCTTGTTGGCCCAGGTGGTCATTTGTTCCAGCAGTAGTCTGAGGTTCAATACCCAACTGTAGCAGTTTTTTTTTTTTTATCCAGAGTGTGCTTATGGAACTGATCCAGCCATTAATAAAACGGGAAATAAGAGATGTTTTTGAAAGCTAGGATGCTGAGGAAGGGAACCAGTCACTTTATTTCATATTGCTAAGTCTCTGTACCTTTGACTTCACATCACTAAGGCAGAACCTTGCACTAGGATTATCCTTACTTGTTTATAATTAGCTGCAATATATTTTACAATACAGACCATAACAATATTCAAAAAAAGATAATCAAAAGACAACTGTAAGAAAATGTTTATGAAAAAAGCCCACCTTTAGCCATTATGAGAACTTTCTCCTCCACATCCTGACAACTGCATGTTTGCTGCTTTGGGGTGACAGGAACTATCCTTTCACAGTTGAGGTTAACATTGATCTCACCTACAAGTTTGATAAAATTATAACTACTGGAGTTTCAATCATTCCTTCAGCTTACTTAATTACTCATATAGATGGCCTTCACACTGCTCAGGATAAATATAAAAAACTAGAAAACTCACACAAAAAATATATTTATAGCATATTTATGCTTCACCTCGACACCACAAAGTACACGAGGAACAAGATGAGATGAGATTCAGATGAACATAAATTTGGACCCTCACTGGTGCTAGAGTTTGTGCACTGTATTGAGATTTTCCTTGTGTTATATATGAGAGGAGACTGCAGCACTTACAGAGATTACAAGTGCAAGAAAATGACATCTAACTAAAACCAAACAAAACTATTAAGGGGAGCATTATTAAATAAATACACAAATATGTTAGGTTAATTCTAAATTTTTTGCCAGTTTGTGCTTTTTTCTTTAAGTGTTAACATTACCAAAAGTATTTTAATTCCCTTGTCTATCAGTTACCACACTCATAATCATTACCATCATGTGCCATGCTCATTACCATAGGCAATCATGATTCACCATCTCAGATAATCTCCAGTTTCCAGTCAAATCTGTGTTCTTTTTATTTGTGTATCGATCAGCCAAGCCAGAAGGGTCAATGGTTTTCAACAAAGGAGAATTTTCTCCCAAGGAGTGAATTTTAGTGAGGGAGGAAATTATTTTGATTGCAAACACAAACTGTTTGAATGTTACCTTTCTGTATAAATCAACTCAGTTATTACTTTCTCTATCAGTTCTGTTTATTAAAGTGTCCTCAATTTATCCTGTTAGGTAAGTAAAGTAAATATGAGTACTAAAGCATTACTATTATAGTGGTTTTAAATTGTATTAATCTTTTCTATTAACCATGCAGAACTCAACTAAAAAATGTCCCAGGTTTATGTTTGTACTAATATAACAATAAAAAGAGATTTTCAGTATTATATTTACACTATTTGGAATGCACCTTCCGAGCCAAGCAATTGCAGATCAATCAATCAATCATGTGCCATGCCGGAAAGCGTGGGCGGTCATGACTCGCCATTTCACTCGATCACCAGTGTCGTGGATCAGCTCGTCCATGCCATGTGGCCAAGCCATCCAGGTATTTTCCTCTCGGTCTTCCTCTTGGTCTGTTCCCCTCGATCTTGCCAGTTGTCACTAAGTTCTCCAATCCATTTCTTCTCATAACATGTCCAAAAAATTTTGACTGTCTACGTCTAATTTTTCTAATCAGTTTACGGTGTTCATTTGTCTCCTGTAGTACTTGGTCATTGGTTTTTCTGTCTGTCCATTGAATTGCAGATAGGGGGTATTATATCCCAACATTTGGTGACATGCAGACAGATGCTTCTCAGCTTGTCTGCTTCTTGTCAGATTTAAGAAGCATACAGCATACAGCATACAGCGGAGCAGTCACACTTGTGGAGAGTTATAATCACACTGAGCCGGGATTGCAGGGAGTGGCCAGCAGAAGTGGAAATCCAGCAACTAATTCAAGATAAGACTCGCCCGGGTGATGTGATTATCTACACAGATGGTTCGGTGTTGAGAGGTAAGAGAAGTTCCTGGGGATTCTTAGCAAAAGCTAATGGTCGATGTTTAGTGCAGGAGAGCCTGGCATATGATACTAGAACATCTAGCTTAAGAATGGAGGTGGAGGCGGTCAGTGCAGCTTTCCGCTGGATGGAGAACACGATACATACACACATTGTGATTGTAACTGACTCAGAAAGCATGCTGAGGAGGGTGAGGACAGGCAGGCTTTGTGCAGAGGGGCTTGCTTCGCTTCAGAGGTCACAGGTTGCAAGCTTCGCCTGGATCTTTTCTCCGGTGCATGCCGCTGTGCTGGGGAATGAACAGGCGGACAGATTGGCTGGCTTGGCAAAACTTGGTGGCGTATTGATGCATGACAAGGCAGACGTGGTTGTGGTTTTGTGGGAGCACGTGTACACCTCGGAGGAGCAAATGGATCACCATGGTCTGGCAAGAATGTGACAGTGAGAGGTGACAAGGGGATCTGGCCGACGATCGACGCTCAGAGGAAAGGTGAGACGGACATATAATCAGATTGATACTGATACTGGAACTCTTCGCTGGTTGCTGAGGATGGGGATGGAGTGCTTATGGGAATGCCCCAAATGCTGTAATGTTGGTTCCTAAATCAATCAATCAATCAAGCATACAGCATAAAAAGTTCTATAAGCAGTTTGACACACTTTTTCCCACAGCACATGATAGCATCTTGTTGCTGAATGTGTAATATGTGTACAGTATCATTCAATAGCTCATACTGATAAAGACAAAAGATGGTGTAGAAAACTTAAAATTGCATTTTATTTACTACAAAGACAACTGAGAGTTCAGAACTGCAACAAACTGTACTTTCAATGCTGTGATTATTCTCTCTCCACTAAACCAAACTTCAATGCTGTGATTATTCTCTCTCCACTAAACTAAACTTCAATGCTGTGATTATTCTCTCTCCACTACACCAAACTTCAATGCTGTGACTATTCTCTCCTTGCACAATTGAAACTTCAATGCTGTGACTATTCTCTTCACAAACCAAAACTTTCAATGCTGTGACTATTATCTTCACAAATTAAAATTTCCTATGCTGTGACTTTTATATTCACAAAATTTAAACTTCAATGCTGTGACTATCATCTCCTTGCACAATTGAAACTTCAATGCTGTGACTATTATATTCACAAATCAAAACTTTCAATGCTGTGACTATTATATTCACAAAATTGACACTTCAATGCTGAGACTATTATCTTTACAAATCAAAACTTTCAATGCTGTGACTATTCACAAAATTGACACTTCAATGCTGTGACTATTATCTCCTTGCACAATTGAAACTTCAATGCTGTGACTATTATCTTCACAAAATTAAATCTTCAATGCTGTGACTATTCTTTCTTCACAAAACTTAAATTTCAATGCTGTGACTATTCTCTATAAAGGATCCTTGCCAAAGCCGCCACCACATCGTATTCAGACTTGGGATATTTTTTTAACAAAACTGATAGAAAAGAAGAAAAACAAGTGAAGGTCCTGCGGATAATCAAGTTCTACAGAGAAACAAAAAGCACTTTTTGTTACAGTTTTGCACTACCATATCATGCTGTAATCAACACTGTTCATATCTGAGACTTTTATTTCACCTCTAATAGATCAAAGCCCATTGCCCTACCAGAGATCAGAACCTGTGTCCCTGATGTATGAGACAGGTATCCTATACCTTCAACTACCTGTTATTAACTATAAATGCTGTGATCATTCTCCACAAGTTAAAAAAAACTTTAAAACATCCTTTTTACATACTTGAAGGTGTAATGGACATATAGTTCTAGCCCCATATTTTGATAGACTAATCAGTACACCAGGGGGAATGTGGTCACTATCATACCAGCAGTCTTTGTTTCACAGTTCATTTCCTGGTAGGCTGGGTCAACCTGGGAGTCCAGGTCAGTTTTTAAAATTCACCTCAATGCCAATTCAAACTCATAACGAAGGAACAAACTTTATTTTCAAAGATCATAAATTGGGAACAGAGTGCTAGCCACTGTGGAACCACAGTTCCATTCTTCACAAGACTTAAATGTTATGACTTTTCTACAGAAAACCCATGAATACTATACCTTTTTGTAAATTAATCTTAGAGATATAAAGTAATTTATGACTTCTTACCCGTTCGTCTTTTCCTTGTGATCTTTTGTGGAGAGCCTGGATCAATTCGGTTGGCCAGCCATCCTTGCAAAGTCCGTCTTAAAGATGCCACAAAAACATAAAATGCCCTGTCTGATCGTCTAATCAGGACATTTAGCAGTTCCTTAGAAAGTTTAATATGTGCTGTTAGAACTTACACAATAAATATTTATCTTTAGAAATGAGAAATAACTGCAGCAGAGAATCAATTTTAACATGTGGCTATGATTTAAGGATGTTGCAGGTACTTTAACTGCAAAATGCCATAGTAGCAATGTAATTAAAACATACTGAATCAATGTAACAGAACCTGACATAATGAAAGTCAAAGGAACAAATAATTGATTTTTAAAAGTTTGCAAATTGTTAATACAGCACCAAGGACTTTTCATCTCATTTCTTTTGGGATAGTATGGGGTAGACATATTTTGTTTTCGTCTTAACCAACCTCATGTTGTCCTGTGGTCACTGTTTTTATGATTTCTTAATTGTGGCCTACTCTTTACTGTAATTTATATTTTATATTATACAGTACTGCAGCATCATCAAGTGCTTTGGCAACTGGCTCTATATAATATGCAAGAATTCTTTGTTTAACTTCTAATAACAAGGATTGTTTAATAAGTTGTTATTCCAGTATATTTTATGAACACTTTTTCTTATATTAAAAGTAATAAAAATGCTAAAACATTGCCCATCCCCGGGTTGAGTTTAATTAAATGGACATTCTGTATTAACGAACACTCCTTCCTTCCTAATAGTCCATTAAATACAAGGCTAAGTGTATATACTGAACTTCTGGGAACTAGTTATTGTCATAACTATGTAATGAATTACTTTTTTTTTTACAATTGTCATCTGCCTGGTGTTACTGGAGCCTATAAGGGAAGCAAAGAACACTGTAATCTACCATGTATGTCATAAGAGACAACTAAGGAGGGTTGGTGTGAGACTGGCTGCTTCGTCCCATAGAAAACTTCAGCTCCAAAATCCAAACAATTATGAACAAGTCAATAAAGAAAAGAAAAACAACTCAGCCAACCTTGATGAAGGGAGTTCTTGTCCTAGAAGTATGACAAGATGGGGAGAAAGCTCCAAGGAATCTGGATCCCTGACTTAGCTCCTTTCACCTAGTAAAATCTCCAGAATTAGCACCTGGATTGTTACAACTCTATATAAATTGGGAAAAACAGTGCTAATAGTAAGAAAAATGACATTATATAAGATTTGCATTTTGGGATTATGTGAAGCAAGATGGAAGGGAGCAGGCAAAAAGTTTCTAAATACAAGTGAAACAGTTGTTTATGGGTCATACAGATAAAACTCCCCTCCCCACATTGAGTAAGTGGTCCTAACACTATCTAAAGGGGCCGAGAAAGCTCACTTTAATAGGTGGAATCAGACACATGTTTAGGTAGCAATGCAGAAAAATATGGGGGTACAGAGAGTTATTAAATTAAGAATACAAAAAGCAAAAGGAGCCCTCATGATTTTGTGGAAATCAAAAGATATCAAATCTAGAAAACACTGAGAAACCCTGTAAACAGTATAATAAGATAGTCCTTGCTCTGGTATCCTCAGGGCAAGAGAAATAATGGCAAACATGGAGAAGACAATCAGATACAGAGATGAATGATATGGTGAGAATATGGAGGGAACTACAGGAAATGGCAAAAATCATAGGAGGTTTAGTTTAGTTTAGTCGATGGATCAACATCACAGCACACAGGTGTAACCATAAGTGCTCCGTTCTACCTCCTAACTCAAGCCTGAGTCCGGAGAATCTCAGCTCAGTGCACGAAACTCGGTAGCACCAGCAAGGATCGTGGAATACTTTGATTAGATATTAAACTCAAAATTTTGCCCGGGCAGCGCCGTTAGTCTACTCTTTTTCAATTTCCACTGCCAAGGGATTTTTTTCGTGCACAACAATACACACGGGCATCCTATCTCACTACCCAGAGACCAGAGGAAATTTTGTTACTAGAAGTCTACGTGAAAAAATCCCGGCCCTCACTGGGGCTTGAACCCGGGACCTCCAGCACTCGAGGCGGACACCATACCTCAAGACCACTCAGCCTCCCCCCCCCCCCCCTCCTGAGGGGGGTATAGATAGGAAGAGTTTGACTGAGTTAAGGGCTTATGCTGCATTGGGAGATACAAGATAGAAGAGGAATATCATCTTATCATGTCACCCAACTGTCTCATATTGTGACCAAGCCACGACAGCCTATTTTTTTGGTGCATTTTTTTAATGGTTGTCTTTTTCCCCAATATTTTTAAGAAACTTGTTCATAATTTTATGATCACTTTGCTTCTTACAAAACCTGCAAGAATAATTCATTATGGTCAGGGCTATTTACCTCATTGATGGCCTCTATTGTGTTCTTGTCTTTGATCCTGCTGACATCAGCATTAGTCAGAATATGCTTGGAATATAAGATCGTTAAATATGTCATCCGGGGTCATATTGTCAACTAGGACGTCACGGTTTGCCCTCAGAGCTTGTTTGTGCTCAGGTGACATCACATCATCATCTGAATAGGGGAAAAAAAGATTGCTGTTGGTGCAACATTCTAAGGTAAAAGTAGCTGTAATAGATGCAATCCACAAAGGTAGACAATATAACACAAAATAATGCAGCTTTACAAAATAGAATTACTAACAATACAAGGGAGTTGCGGCGACTAGCTTTCATCAGAACACAAATACATATACACAAAATACAACATACAATCATGGAGAAGACCCTCAATGACTACATTACGGCATAAGAATGGGATGAGAAGAATAAAAAGATGAAAATAATGAAAACAATGAAGAGAAAATTAAAATTTGAAAAAAATTATTTCCTACTCAACTCAGAATCCCAGGATGTGATACTAAAATGAATTAGGCCTTGCTACTCTTATATAGACAGCATGGGAGTCTGTGGGTCATAGGGACCAGGGGTACTTGTTCTGTAAAGCTGAATTACCTTGTGTTATTTTATATCTCTCAGTGAAAGATAGTGATATGAATATAGACAATAGTTTGGAGCCGTGGTAGCTAGTGGTCATACGTTTGGTGCACATTTTATTATTGATCTGGGCTCCCAGTTCGACCCAGTCTAAAATAGGTATCACGAAATGTCTTGGGAAGTAAAGGCAGCCAACGTAACACTAGCCACATCACCCACCAAGTGCTGGTTGGTCTTTACAAATATGGGTCCAGCACTGTATGCCCAATGCACTTGAGGCTTGGAATAGGGTCCTTTACTTACAGACAACAGATATGAACCATGATACCATCTTCCAAGGCAACAGCAAACCATTCTTTCTGCCCAACAACTGGCAACTATAGATTGTCATAATTTATTTCCTGAGTGAGTTTAAACATATAAGCCACAAACAATAGGCTGCACAATTTATTGCCTGGTATATTTCGCTGCATTTCATCAGGTGCACACTGCAGAATTACCAGGGTGACCAAAATAAAAAACAACCCATACAAAGTTTATTAAATCCTACAAATGTCAAGCAAATTTCTTGAAATTTGGTGAAAGTAAACTTCAGTCTGTGTATAATCATTTCCAAAAGTTTCAGTTACCTCGGTTACTTTGCATAAAAGTTATCTTCTTTCCAAAATATGCTCCAAATGGCCTCCGCAGCATTGGATGCACACTTGCATACGTTGCGCTAAATTGTCAATTACTTGACCGCAATACTCTGTGGGGATTTCCTTGATCTTTGTTGTGATTACTGTTCACCAATCATTTGTGGGTTGTTCTGGTACACATTATCCTTGAGATTCCCCCATAGATAAAAATCTAGGGGGTTCAAGTCAGGTGAATGCGGTGCCCACTCGAAGTCACTCTTTAAGCTGATCAGTATTCCCTAAAAACTCCTCAGCCAGGATAGATGAGTCATTTATGTGTGTGGGGTGGCCCTGTCTTGCTGGAACCACTGTTGAGCTCAATCCAATCCTCTGCGTAGTACCAATGATGCCCAAATCTTTCTCAATACCGCCACATAGTGCTCTGTATTCACCATTTGAGCTCTCTCATTTTCATCTTCGAAACAATATGGACTGATAATGCCTTGTTTAGAGAATGCGACCAGTGCTGCACATTTTTTTAGTATAACGGCCTCTGTAACACATCCTCTGGTACAGCGGTACCCCAATAACAATTATTTTTGCTGTTTGCATGTCCTGACAAGTGTGCATCCAATGCTGCGGAGGCCATCTGGAGCATATTTTGGAAAGAAGATAACTTTTATGCAAAGCAACCGAGATAGCTGAAACCTTTGGAAATGATTATACACAGACTGAAGTTTACGTTCACCACATTTCAAGAAATTTGCTTGACCTTTGTTGGATTTAATCAACTTTTTATAGTTTTTTTTTTTTTTTTTTTTTTTTGGGGGGGGGGGGGGGGGGGGGGGGGGGGGGTGTCCCTTGTATATATCTTTTAAAACAAATAGATGAATCCTATTTTGGATAAAATACAAAACACACACAGTCTCTGATCCTGTTCGAATCTGGAGCAATGTTTTCCCCACGGTAATTACAGTCACTGTGGAACCTTTCAGTTGGCAGAACAGCAGTTTTAGATGCTTATTGTTATGGCCTCGATGTATTTGACTAATAATTTGCTGTTCATCAAATACAGTATACATAACATCTTTTTTTTGATAACTTTACGGTCGCAAGTCAACAGATGTTAAGAGATCACCAAGTTAGGGATTTTATAGCCTGTCAAAAGCGTGGGGTTTCCTGAAGACTAATTCATTCTCTTTTCCACCCATACTGGTATACAGTTGGTTACTCGATGTGCTAACTGTCATTCTTCTTCTTCTTCGTTCATCCGGGAGTTTTTTTTCGGACGTGATTGCGTTGTGCCTGTTTACAGCAGAGCTGCGTTCTTGCGCCGTTAGGCCGACACATCCGACTTCTGCGGGCATTTGTTGACCGGGTTAACCTTCCCGGGTAACTGTCATTCCATTCTAACTATTAAGTTGCTTGGCACTCAATACTGGAATTTATAAGTGCAGTTTGATTTGATGTACGGAGTCAATACTTCTTTCACAGATGAAGTAGTTATCAGAGTGGTTTTATATTTGATAATTTGTCCAACAGCAAAGAATATTAGGTTTACTGCTGTTTTAAGTTGATCATGTATACATTTCATTACATCAATATTTGAAGGTCTTTTTTTTCTAAATGCATCATGAAGCCCTGCTATCCTTTGCTATTTTATATAGTTCCTTCAATATTTTTCATATCTTTCCCATATTATTCATATTTATCTGCAATTCTCTTCTACGTGTGTTTTTAGATGTCCGAGTATACAGATTTCTTAATTACAAAGCTACAAGATGATTTCATACATAGAAAATGTGTGTAAGCAATGTAAAACTACATTAACTTTGGTTTAGTCCTGTATAATGACCATTACAAAAAAGGATCACATCTGATGCTATGAACAATGACAGAAAGATAAAACCAAAATAATTTGCACGACTACTACAGTGTGATGACTTTACCTTCTGCATCATCTGCAGACTTCTGAGAATCCCTGGAGTCATTCAGTAAGGTCGGAGCCCCATCCATTGATGAATTGTGCACATTCTGTTGCAAAGATCTGTGGTGTCTTTGAGACTCCACTGACGAATTCAAATCAAATGAGAGATCACCATAATCTCGAGTGTTACCAAAACTCCTCCTATCGCCAGGAATAGCTAGAGAAATATACAAACAATAATTTTAAGAAACCCATTTTAATTTTTAAAATAAGTTAATTCATAAATAAGCTGTAAATTGTTGACCATGTAGTTTGATTGATTGATTGATTGATTTAGGAATCGACATCACAGCATTCGGGGCATTCCCATAAGCGCTCCATCCCCATCCTCAGCAGCCAGTAGCAATCTGATTATATGCCCATCTCACCTTTCCTCTGAGCGTTGATCGTCTGCCAGATCCCCTCGTCACCCCTCGCTGTCGCATTCTTGCCAGACCATGGTGATCCATTTGCTCTTCCGAGGTGTACACATGCTCCCACAAGGTCACAACCACATCTGCTTTGTCATGCATCAACACTCCACCAACTTTTGCTGAGCCAGCCAATCTGTCCACCTGTTCATTCCCCAGCACACCAGCATGCCCCGGAGAAAAGATCCAGATGATACTTGTCACCCGTGACTTCCGAAGCGAAGCAAGCCACTCTGCACGAAGCTTGCCTGTCTTCACCCTACTCAGCATGCTTTCTGAGTCAGTTACAATCACGATGTGTGTGTGTATCGTATTCTCCATCCAGCGGAAAGCTGCACTGACCGCCTCCACCTCCATTCTTAAGCTAGATGTTGTGGTATCATATGCTAGGCTCACCTACACCAAACGTCGACTATTGGCTTTTGCTAAGAACCCCCAGGCACTTCTCCTACCTCTCAACACCGACCCTTCTGTTTAGATAATCACATCACCTGAGCGAGCATTATCCTGAATTAGTTGCTGGATTTCCACTTCCTGTGGCCCCTGCTGGCCACTCCCTGCACTCCCAGCTCAATGTGATTATAATTCTGCACAAGTCTGACTGCTCTGCTGACACTTTGACCCACTCTTCTCCTCTCCTAATGTTCTCCAAGGGGCACATCTGCCTGATCGTAAATCAATCAATCAATCAACCATGGCGAGGCAAACGCAGCCCTGGGGACCTAGTATCCACTGGGATAAGTGGACAACTTTGCAGACGAACAGAGCACTTGTCCTGGCAGTTGGAAATGGCTGTCAAAGGCAGAGGTAAAAGACCCCAATGTGGATGTGGAAGGCAAGTTCCAGAGTTCATGAGTATCCACATTTTAAAGTCAGTGAAACAAATTACCAAAGACCGAGATCTGTTGAGACATGAATGTCTGCACCAGTTAGCATGGCACATGGTAATGATGATGATGGAGGTCTCGCACAGAGGACTATTCAACTAAGAGTGTAAACTCTGAAGTATGCATTATTTCCTTGCTTTTTTTTTGGATAAGATGGTAGTACAGAAATAGCAAAATCATACCATCAGCAGGATAACGCTTAGGAATGACTTGTAGAGACACCATTTGACAAACTATCTGGAAGTGATTCAGTGATGACAGGTCACAGTGCATGCCCCTAGCTGTTGAGTCCTGGGTACTATATCTCTGAAATCAACATGCTGAGAGATCTTCTGCTATTGGTGTTTAAAACACCCTACCCAATCTTTAGGCCATTATGTTTAGGACCATGGGAAAACATCATTCTGTAATACTACTAGGGACAGCCTTTAGCTAAATCAGGTCATGCCCCTAGCTGTTGAGTCCTGGGTACTATATCTCTGAAATCAACATGCTGAGAGATCTTCTGCTATTGGTGTTTAAAACACCCTACCCAATCTTTAGGCCATTATGTTTAGGACCATGGGAAAACATCATTCTGTAATACTACTAGGGACAGCCTTTAGCTAAATCAATATGCTCACACTGTGTTAATTTTGGTGGTGTTGTTGACATTGCTGTCTTAATATAATACACTTCTATTTCTATGTGGATCTGGTCTAGGCACACACTTTTCTCATGTTCAGTCTGTTGTGTAAAATTCTAAAAACTGTACTCTTACTCAGCTTTGCTGAACCCGATATCTCTGCAATTGTCATTTTCCTATCCTGGCCTATGATTTTCTTCACTTTTGCAGCATTTGCATCATTGCACTCTGAGGATGGTTGTCCTGGTCTTGGCAGATCTGCAACTTGGGAACGGCCACACTTAAACTGCAAACACCAATTATTATTTTTTTTTACAGAAGTATATGAAGGACAGACTTCCTCAAACACTGGCCACATCTCCCTGTGTATTTCTGTAGGTGTTTTACCATGTAACATCAAGAATTTTATCACAGTCCTGGAGTCTGATTTCTCCATTGTTCTGACAAACCGTTGGATGTGCAGATCTGGTCAATAGGGTGTGTTGTGCCATGCACCATATCGGGAAAACCAGTTGAGGTGGGAAATTCATAATTCACATGTCCATTACAAATTGAATGAGCTATACATGTGCCAAATTTCAATTTGCTCCACCTACTTCATGGTCAGGCTATAGACTTATGAGAAGCCCCTTGTATATATATATATATATATATATATATATATATATATATATATATATATATATATATATATATATATATATATATATATATATATTTCCATCCATTCAGTCTCAGTTGGTAGAGATTTGCCCGCAACAGATGAGCAATATCTCCGGCGGGCCTATTCCCGGTGGTTGCAGGATCTGCACAGTCAAGTAGTACACGCTTTACACAGGTCTGGACACTTATGATTGACAGATGTACGCACCCTATTGTAGGCGCGTACGAGGCCCGCACCTGTGGGACTTGGCTGAATGTCTCTAAGTCGGGTCCCTTGGGTTCCATGGTCTGGCCACCACTCGCCACCTGCTCGTGGAGGCGAGGTCTCGGAGGTTTGATGCTGAGCCGCCAGCGTCTGCAGCCTACCTTGTGCCAGACGTATTGGTTACCCATTCCTCTGGAGAACACAAGGCAAGGCCGAGAGAGGAAACATGTCGTTTGGGCACCACATGTTTCTCTGAAGCTCTGCCCAGGCATTGTGATGGAATTTTGACCACATTCCAACTCAAATACTTTGGTCTGTCAAGACTGCAAGGTGCCATTCATTTCCATCCATCCATCATGTGTTATGCTGATAAGCGTGGGAAGTCATGGTTTGCCATCTCACTCGATCACCAGGGTGGTGGATCAGCTCCGTGTTTCTGTCTCGACCATGCCACATCGCCAAGCCATCCAGGTATTTACTTCTCAGTCTTCCCCTTGGTCTCTTCCGTTCGATCTTGCCAGTCGTCACCAAGTTCTCCAAGTCATTTCTTCTCATAAAAGGCCCACAAAATTTTGACTGTCTACGTCTAATGACTCTAATCAGTTTACGATCTTCATTTGTTTCTTGAAGGACTTGTTCATTGGTTTTTTTGTCTGTCCATGGTATTCTTTGCATTTTCCTCAGAAACCACATTTCCATGGCCATCAGATGTTTTTCAGCTTGACTGCTCATTGTCCACGCTTCACATCTATACAAAAGTACAGGCTCTATATAGCACTTCAAAACTCTTTTTCTCATTTCAATAGATATCTTTTATTGGTCAGTATGTTTTTCATCTTGCAAAAGGCTACCTTCACAATGGCAATTCTTGTTCTAATCTCTTCAAGGCATCTCCCATCAGATGTTATGACTGTTCCGAGATAACTGTACCGATTAACTTGCTTAAGAATATGCCCATTTACTTGTATATCATATTGTGGTATACATATATTGTCTTTTAGTCAATTGCTTTATTAGCTCAGTCTACATTATTTCTTTGTTATGATTTTTTATTTGTCCATATTGATTAAAGACTTCTTTGAACTATGCTGTTATGTTGACTTAACCATAATTTTCTTCATAAACATCTTCTTCTTCTGTCCACTATATTATGCTGAGCAATTTGGGTATCTGGTGAATCTCTTCAAGAAGAACACTGACACCATCAACCCCTGGCTAGCCTTCACGAAATTAACACCATCAAGCTTTCTTTTAATTTCTGATGTCAAAACAATAGTTATGATGAACTGTTTCTTGAAGCCTGTGGCTCAGTAAATTGAATTTCAACAGACATTTCTTTTGGATTTGCATTCTCTAATGTATGACTGTTCCTAGTCTATCATCCAAGAAACATACTTTTAACTTATCTTTTTAGTGAGTCCCTGTCCAGGTTGAGTAGTCCTGGTCAGTAGCAACCTATTTTAATATCTGCATAGCTCTTGAGGTCATTGAGACATGCAAACTCTTGTGTTGCTACAAGGTGGAGACATGGAAAAGGTGATACTATATTCTTTATAGAACACAACAGAAACAATAAATAAAATAAAATAGAATTAGTTGCATATCCTTTACAGGACGTCGCAGCCAACACAGACATTTTGTATGGCTATTTGTGATTTCTTGGCAAGCTTACGCTCAGTAGTTTTCCATTGCAGAAATGCTAAAAATCACTTATTCTATTATACAGACAACTACAATCTCTCTTTGCACAATGATGAATATTAACTTACATGAAGATCTTGCTGACACATTATCTTTCAGTGACCTTTGTTCAAGTTGCTGTTTTTCCCTGTTTCTTCTTTCTAATTCTTCCTATATTTTGGGAAATAATAGCACATAATAATGACATCCAGAGTAAGCACTAGCAATAGGTAGCAAACTTATGTTCAGCCTATGCAGACACAACTAACAATTCAAATATAGCAACATTTCAAGTGGTTTCGAGTAGACTTAAGTAGCAAATCTCTCTTCTCATCACATGACCAAAGAAAGCTATTTGTCACATTCTTTGCATAATGTTCTAGTTTCATTAGCCTCTTTCAGGCAGTCCTTCATAGTTTCTCTGGCAGTCCAAGAAATTTGCAACATTAATCTGATTAACCACATCTCTGTTGCTTCCAAGTTCTTCCTAATTTGTTCATTTACATTCCAAGAATCACTGCCATTCAGCAAAACAAGTTCTATATAGCATTTCAGCACTCCCTTTCTTACAATCAATGATAGTGACTTATTGCATAAGATACCTTTCATTTTCTGAAAAGCAGCTTTTGCTTGCCCTATTCTGTTCTTAATCTCGGTTGTGCATCTTCCATCTGATGTTATAAATGCCCCTTGGTATTTAAAGTGACCCACTTGGTTAAGAATGCTCCCTTCTATTTCCATTTCACATTTTGGTGTCACTTTTTTCTTTGATACCACCATTGTTACTGTTTCATCTATGCATACTTGAAAATCTATCTATTTGGTACAACTTAACTCAAAACAAATTATATATATATTCGTTGAATTAAATTTCATGTCCTTGTCCTTAAAAAAAAGAGTTTTTTTTTTTTTTGCACATCCTTTACAGGACATCGCTGTCAACACCAGCATCTTTCAGCCTGTATGTTGATTTCTTGGCAAGATTACGCTCAGTAGTTTGCCATTGCTTTCTGAGCGGCCGGCTCACATACCCCGTAAGTTACCGATGCGATTCGAACCACTGCTGATTCTCACCATCATCACATTACCTACGAGAGTATACGAGATTACGGAGAAAAGTCATAACCTCTAAGCCACGAAGCCGGCTAAAAAGAGTACATGGTAGAAAAACACATGTAGTAAATAATTTTCTATTTTGTTAAAGTTGCATGTCCTTTGCAGGACGTTGCAATAACATGCAGCTCCTATTGGCTGTTTGGTGATTTAATATCTTCAGTAGTCTGCCATTTCTTTCTGAATCGGAAGATGACATTTCAGTGGAACAATCCCACTATGCCACTAACAATGTTCTTTTTTTTTTGCATATCCTTAACAGGACATTGCAGTCAACACCAGCATTTTTCAGCTGCTATTGATGTCTTAGCATGATTACACTCAGTAGTTTGCCATTGCTTTTTGAGCGACCAGCTTACATACCTCCGTAAGTAACCAACTCGACATGATCCGCTACCGAATCTCACGCATCTGCGTCACCCACATGAATATACAGGATTACGGAGAAAGTCATTAACCCCTAGACCACGCAGAAATGTTCTATTACATTCAACTAATTGTGTGGATACTTATACTGTTCATTCAGGATCACAATAACAGTTACAAAAGTTGGCATGTTTTAATACAATTATAATAAAATCTTATTTATATTACTTCAGTTTATTTGCCTGCATTTATCTAAGTATATAGAATCGGGTACCTTCTCTTCAAGCAGCCTTCTTATTTGTTCTTGAATATTATCCAGAGATTTATCCTTATCAGCCATTTTCACCAACAGTCCAAAATGCTTGCAAATGCCTCATGTTCTTAGTGCACAATTTGTAAAAGTCTGGTCTGTGGCAAGCTGTTGAAGATTTAATCATTTATAATGAGATGTCTTAAATTAATCCTTGAAAACAAAAGTTTAAACTTACGTATGTGGTAAGATATAGGTAAGTGACATCATAAAGTGAACTGTATTTTACTGTGTCATCAAGCCTGTGGCTCAGTACATCCAACTTCGACAAGCATTTTTTGGGGTTTGCTTTCTCTAGCCTTAAACTGTTCCCTATCTACCTACAAGACAGCAAGTTTGTCTCTCTTCATCTGGTTCCTTTCCCTTGACCTGTCCAACATGGGAGACTCTACCAGTAGCTGCACTAATGTCAGCAAAGCTCTTGGGGGTCATTAGAACATGCAAGTTTCTCCACCACTTCAAGGTGGAGACACGATAGAGCGGTATAAGTAAGTGTAAAGCCACCAAGTCAGGGTGTAAATATAAAATAAAAATATTACTGTATAAACTTTCTGCAAAACTCCCCCCCCCCCCCCCCTTCCCTGCCTCTATTGCTATCATGTGTAAATTATCTATCATTTCTTGAATCCATTTACACTATGGTCTTCCTCTTCTCTGGTTTTCCTTATACACCTACTTTCATAATTATCTTTACAAGACATGCATGTATTTCACACGTCCACAGGAGATCTCCATGGCGAAGTGGTTAAACTGACCGCCTCACGTTTCGAGGTTTTGGATTAATTTGGGACTCTGTCATTCAATTCATGAGTGCAGTTTTTTCTGAGGTTTTTCATGAGTAGGTAATTTCACAAATATCCAATTTGGCAAGACCATAACATTATAAAATATATCAGCACATATAAGGCTGTTGATCTTTGGGCCCTGCAATGACACGCTTTCCATCTACGTCTATGACTATAGATTAACCAGTATGCTGATCAATTATGTAAATCTCATTCACGAAATGTAATCGATGATGTGGTATTTGGAAACACTCAGGAGGCTTTTAAAAATGTATTATTTTCAATAAGAAAGGTGTGTTTCATGGAGAGTTTAGCTATTTCTTTGCAACTTCTGTAACTATATACATTGTGAGCCCACATGACTATCATGTGTCGGAACCCGCCTGACCGCCTTAGCACTGTTACAGAGTAGGCACGGTTTGCGACACAAGTTGACCAGCTGGCAACATATATTCTTCTATTGACTGTCATTTGTGCAACTCGAAGATAACAGTTAATTCATACACAAATTAATTTTGTTACTTATAATTGACATAACGGCTGGTAACACTGGTATTGTTGGATTTCATTTGTCAACTCTATTTCTTTTTTATTTTTAATTCATAATGTGTTTTCAGTTATAGAGAGATTTCATTACAATGACATAAAACGTCCATTAACTTAACTAAAATTCTGTTATACACCAATCACCCTATTATTACTATTACTCTATTAGTATTAATCGGGGGGCTGAGTGGTCTCAAGGTATGGTGTTCGCCTCGAGTGCCGGAAGTCCCGGGTTCAGGCCCCGGTGAGGACCAGGATTTATGTAAACAATCCACGTGGACTTCCAGTAATAAAATTTCCCCTGGTCTCTGGGTAGTGAGATCAGACGCCCGTGTGTATTGTTGCGCACGTAAAAAATCCCTTGGCAGTTGGAAATCGAAAAAGAGTAGCCTAACGATGCTGCCCGGGCAAAATTTTGAGTTAAAAATCTACCCAAAGTATTTCAGGATCCTCGCTGATGCAACGGAGTTCGTGCATTAAGCTGAGTTTCTCCAGACTCAGGTTTGAGTTAGGAGAACGGAGCTCTTATGGGTTACACCGTGTGCCGTGATGTTGATCCAACGAGTAAACTAAACTAAACTAATTTAAAATTAGTATTAATCATTATTCACTATTTGGTCTATTTAGTATTTATTTTATTTCTTCAAAATATCATAATAGAGCTGAATGTTTAACCAATAAAATTATTTTTTAATAAACGAAATGTAAACATGTTATACAAATAAAATATTCAATGAACTGTTTGTATTTAATATGTTAATTCAATGTTATATATGTTAAATTAAAATTGAATAACAGATTGATGATATTGATAATGATTGTTTTTATTATTTTTTTTTTAGAAGTTTAGTTAGTTAGTTTAAAATAATGATGCACATTGCTATGCACAATAGGAAAATGTTGACACATGCACATAAGTGTATGAATTACAATGATAAGCTAAGATAGATCTCGAAGATATTGTATAAATCTACAAGAATTGCGTTCTATCAGGGGCTGACTTCAGCATTTGAAGTTAAACAATTAGAGAAGACGCATCCCTCCTCCACATCTCTTCCGCTTATCCAATCATAAAGCCCGCTTCTGTCCAGATTTTCTGGTTGCGTGCAGTTTAAGTTTTAATTTCCATTTCATTTGTATAAGATTATTTTAGTTCAATAATGATATATATACTATTTTATACTAAAATTAAAAACACAAAAATATGTTTATGGTTTAGCATTACTACTGGTGTTAAAAATATGCTTAGAAGATTGTACTGAAGTTCCATATAACTATAATTTTCTTATTGTGTACAGATTAAGCTTTCTTATTGTGTACAAATTAAGCGAACAGCATTGATAATATATAACACTTGCTGCCTCTGAAGCGGTCTCGGCTGGCAAAGATTAGTTTCATCTTCGTGCCAGGTCATGCGGGAGTACAAGGAAATGAGCGGGCTGACAAGCTCGCAGGTGAGGCTACTGTGGAGGGCGGACGCGTCATGGACCAGACTGACATTCTGAATGCTCTACGAGAAGTGAGACTTTTGCGAGAACCAAGTGATGACTGTGAATCTACAACAATGGCCAGACTGCGGGAGCAGCAAATTAAAAGAGGGGTGGCCAAACAAGAACACTACGCAGGAAGCCAAAGAAGATTGATAAACCAACACAGAACTGGCATCGTTAGCCGCTACACGCTGCGGGATTTGCTGAGGAGGGGATCCGAGCACTTATGGACTGAATGGTTCGATGTGCAACGAGGATGATCTGTCGACTAACTAACTAACTAACACTAGCTGACCCGGCCCGGCTTCGCCGAGCTCCTGGTGGGGAGCATCTCATTTAATTCACATAAGTAGTCATATAAGTTCCCGTTCCCGACTGTCCTGTCTGTCTGTCTGTCTGTCTGACCCGGCCCGGCTTCGCCCAGACCCTGATGGGGAGCATCTCATTTAATTCACATAAGTAGTCATATAAGTTCCCGTTCCCGACTGTCTGTCTGTCTGTCTGTCTGTCTGTCTGTCTGACCCGGCCCGGCTTCGCCCACCCCTGGTGGGGAGCATCTCATTTAATTCATATAAGTAGTCATATAAGCTCCCGTTCCCGTTCCCAACTATCTACTGTCTGTCTGTCTGTCTATTATTAGAAAGAGCACTTGAAAGATCTTTACATCTTCCCCCAACAATTAACTTGGGTAAATGGAGCGTCTTATTTAATTCATATTCGGCCTCTGCTCCCGTTCCCGTTCCCAAAAAAGACGACCCGGCCCGGCTTCGCCCAGTCCCTGGTGGGGAGCATATCATTTAATTCATATTCGGCGGAGGGAGGAGGAGGAGGGAGCAGGAGGGACAGGAGGAGAAGACAGGAGGAGGAGGTAGGAGTATGAGGGAGGAGGAGGAGAGAGGAGGAGGAGGGAGAAGGAGGAGGGAGGAGGAGGAGAGGAGGAGGGAGGAGGGAGTAGGAGGAAAGAGGAAGGATGGAGGAATGGAGGAGGAAGAAGGGAGGAGGATAGGAGTGAGGGAAGGAGGAGGGAGGAGGGAGGTGGAGAAGGGAGGAGGAGGAGGAAGAGGGATTAGGAGGACGGGGAGGAGGAGGGAATTAGGGGGAGGCGGAAGGAGGACGAGTGAGGAGGAGGTGAAGAGGAGGAGGGAGAGGAGGAGGTGGAGGATGAGAGAGGAGGAGGCGGCGTAGGAGGAGGAGGAGGAGGGATTAGGAGGCATGAGGAGGAGGGCAGTAGGAGGGAGATCCGATGGGGAGGGAGGAGGGGAGGAGGTGAGAAGGAGGGAGGAGGAGGAAGAGGGAGGAGGAGAATGGAGGGAGGAGGAGGAAGAGGGGGGAGGGGAGAGGGAAGTGAGGAAGATACGAGGAGGAGGGGAGGAGGAGCAGGAGAGGAGGAGGAGGATTATAACGCATATGCCTGTAGATAACTGCAGCGAAAAGGTCCACCTATTTGAGAAATATGCAACAATTTTACATATATAGCAATTCTATTAGAAGTTATGTCCCCTCGCTATATATACATTATAATGTAAATTAAATATTAAATAATAATAAGAAAACATGTTTGTACACTAAAAAATACTATGACAGTTGGCTGCACGGGAATGATTAGAAGACGTGTAGAAAATTTCATCACAATCGGATGGACCGTTCGCGAACGCATAAAGGACACACATACAGACAGACGGACAGACAGACAGGCGGAGATTCTCTTTTATATATATAGATTACCATTACCAACACAGTGTTGATCCTTCTCTCATGGTAACCCTATAGCGCATGATTTGGTTGTGGATTCATTGAATTTGATTTTGAATTATAAAGCACAATTCTCGGTCCTGTGTGTTCTGGATCAACTCGGCTGATGATATTTCTTCATGCTACAGTTTCAATTCAATTAAGTATATCAGAGAATATCAGAGAATAATCATATTCCTCCATGCCATCGCCTTAGTCCAACCAGCATTATTTCTCTCAGCCTGCTTCTGTATCTTTTCCCACTGATCTTTCCAGCCGTCACTAAGTTTGCCAAGGCCTGTCTTCTCATCACATGACTAAGTCTAAAGAATGCTGTTTGTCTCTCAACTCTAGTTCTATATAATGTATTAATGTTTTACTTTCATTAGCCTCTTCCAGGCAGAGGTTCTGGCAATGATTTGTTGCATAAGATACTTTTCATTTTCTGAAATGCAGCGTGTATGTGTATGTGTGAGTGTGCTTGAGTGTGTGTGTGAGTGTGCGTGACTGTGCGCGCGGGTGTATGAGTGTGTGTTGTGAGTGTGTGTATATGAGTGAGTGTATGTGTGAGTATCAATGTATGTGTGTGGGTGTGTATGAGGATGTATGTGTGTGAATGTGTGTATGAGTGTGGGTGTGTTCATGAGGGTATGTGTGTGTGTGTGTGTGTGTTGTGCGCGCGCGCGCGCGCGCACTTGTAACTCAAGAACTCGGGAGAAGAATAATTTTACAAAATAAGGAACTCGAGAACATTACACCCCAACAGGTCTTGAGGTAGTGGCTCTTTAACCTTTACTTTCCAGAATAAGGGCGAAACTTCGTACATGTTACAAATACCCCGGTAGGTTGGAAATAAAAACGGGAAGGCTGAATGAACGTCTGTCCAAGCTGAAATCCAAAATTATAAGCCTACACACAAAGGAAAATAATCCGTTAAACACGTTAGTCACATGTCGTTTTACAGAACGTCGCAATCAACCCAATATGTTCTAGATATTGTGATTTACTAGACAATTTTATTTTAAGTAATTTACCATTGCTTTCTGAACGTCCGTCGTTCATAACGCGGAAATCAACACATAGCTATTTGCTCCGATATCGTCTGCTGCTAATTTCGAACCCTTGACTCCATGTTTCGGGGAATGGTGAATCTATGTTCACTAAACCCCTAAGCCACAGACGCTGATTAATAAAACGCATGACTCAGATATTGTAATCCGCATAGGATATAATGGAGGCGACTAGAGCTTCCATGATGATATCCGTTGGTGATGAAGGTGAACCTTTACATTATCAAACCAATCACAACTTCAATGCGTATATAGGCACATTATAGTGGTTATATAGGCACATTATATAGACAGGACTAGCAGCTAAAGTGAACTGATCTTAATCACCATTTTGATGTGCAATTTTAGTCAGGACTAACAAGTAAAGTGACCTCAAACTAATCACCATTAATTTGTGAAAGTATAGACAGGACTAGCAGATAAGGTGAATTCAATTAATCACCATTTCGTTGTATTAATATAGGCATGTCTAGCAAGAAAGTGACCTCAAACTAATCACCATTTTGTTGTATAAATATAATCATGACTAACAAGTAAAATACCTCAAACTAATCACCATTAATTTGTGAAAGTATAGATAGGACTAGCAGGTGAGGTGAATTCAATTAATCACCATTTCGTTGTATTAATATAGGCATGTCTAGCAAGAATGTTACCTCAAACTAACCACAAATTCGTTGTATAAATATAGACATGACTAATTAGTAAAGTGACCTCAAACTAATCACCATTAATTTATGCAAGTATAGACAGGATTATCAGGTAAAGTGATCCCAAACTAATCACCATTTCGTTGTATAAATATAGACATGACTAACAAGTAAAGTGACCTAAAACTAATCATCATTAATTTGTGCAAGTATAGACAGAACTAACAGGTAAAGTCACCCCAAACTAATCACCATTTTGTTGTATAAATATAATCATAACTAACAAGTAAATCACCTCAAACTAATCACCATTAATTTGTGACAGTATAGACAGGACTAGCAGGTGAGGTGAATTCAATCAATCACCATTTCGTTGTATTAATATAGGCATATCTAGCACGAATGTTACCTCAAACTAACCACAATTTCGTTATATAAATATAGACATGACTAATTAGTAAAGTGACCTCAAACTAATCACCTTTAATTTATGCAAGTATAGACAGGATTATCAGGTAAAGTGATCCCAAACTAATCACCATTTCGTTGTATAAATATAGACATGACTAACAAGTAAAGTGACCTAAAATTAATCACCATTAATTTGTGCAAGTATAGACAGAACTAACAGGTAAAGTCACCCCAAACTAATCACCATTTCGTTGTATAAATATAGACATGACTAACAAGTAAAGTGACCTAAAATTAATCACCATTAATTTGTGCAAGTATAGACAGAACTAACAGGTAAAGTCACCCCAAACTAATCACCATTTTGTTGTATAAATATAGACATGACTAACGTGTAAAATGGCCCCAAACTAATCATCATTTCGTTGTATAAATATAGACATGACTAACAAGTAAAGTTACCTAAAATTAATCACCATTAATTTGTGCAAGTATAGACAGAACTAACAGGTAAAGTCACCCCAAACTAATCACCATTTCGTTGTATAAATATAGACATGACGAACAAGTAAAGTGACCTAACCTAATCACCATTAATGTGTGCAAGTATAGACAGAACTAACAGGTAAAGTGACCCCAAACCACTCACCATTTCGTTGTTTAAATATAGACATGACTTACAAGTAAAGTGACCTAACCTAATCACCATTAATTTGTGCAAGTATAGACAGAACTAACAGGTAAAGTGACCCCAAACCACTCACCATTTCGTTGTATAAATATAGACATGACTAACAAGTAAAGTTGCCCCAAACTAATCATCATTAATTTGTGCAAGTATAGACAGAACTAACAGGTAAAGTCACCCCAAACTAATCACCATTTCGTTGTATAAATATAGACATGACTAACAAGTAAAGTGACCTAACCTAATCACCATTAATTTGTGCAAGTATAGACAGAACTAACAGGTAAAGTCACCCCAAACTAATCACCATTTCGTTGTATAAATATAGACATGACTAACAAGTAAAGTGACCTAACCTAATCACCATTAATTTGTGCAAGTATAGACAGAACTAATAGGTAAAGTGACCCCAAACCACTCACCATTTCGTTGTTTAAATATAGACATGACTAACAAGTAAAGTGACCTAAAACTAATCACCATTAATTTGTGCAAGTATAGACAGAACTAACAGGTAAAGTCACCCCAAACTAATCACCATTTCGTTGTTTAAATATAGACATGACTAACAAGTATAGTGACCTAACCTAATCACCATTAATTTGTGCAAGTATAGACAGAACTAACAGGTAAAGTGACCCCAAACCACTCACCATTTCGTTGTTTAAATATAGACATGACTAACAAGTAAAGTGACCTGAATCTAATCACCATTAATTTGTGCAAGTATAGACAGGACTAGCGGGTAAAGGTAACTCACCTAATCAATTATGTTTTTGTTTTCTTGTTTTCAGATCTGGAGTGACGCAGCATTGCACGTTTTCGTGACCACTTCTGCTTCTTTTGGCGGACTAATAACCTTAGCTCGCTATAACGATTGTCATTACATCATAGGGTAATTATAGCTACAATGTCTTGTTTTGTGGTTAAACTGCATGGGCAGCCTCCAAATATAGTTTAAAACATGAGTCGAAGCAGAAAGCCGCTGTAGGTCAATGATGTGCTAGGGCCAAGAAATAATACATATCTCTGCAATGTCTGACGCAAGTGCAGAACAGGAACAGAGATCTTTCAGCTTGTGAGATGCACGTGGCTGTCTCGCAACTCCGCATTCCTTTCGTATATGGTGTCTTTGTGGTAATGGCGATCTTTAAGACATCTCTGTGTCTTTGGAGGTACGGACAGCCCAGGTATCTTGCTCCATGCTCGCCAAGACAGTTGGCACACTTTCTGTTGTTGTTGTGTATTCGGAAGTCCTTGTCCAGCTTGACCAACGGACATTCCTTGAATGTATGGTGCTCGGTGCAGTATCGGCAGGTTTCTGTCTTGCTGCGACATGTTGTTCTGCTGTGGCCGGCCCTCTGGCATCTTGAGCATTGAGTGATTCTTAGTATGAATCTTTTAGGTTGTTGTACTTTCTTGTTCATCAATACCTGGCTTGGTATCTCGCTGCCCTCAGTCGACACCACCGCCAGTGTAGTGGGGATCTTGGAGTACGTCAGAATCCGCTCCGCCTTCAAGATTCGGATGTGGGGATTCTCCTGTTGTAGCTGCTTCTAGAACTGTTCATCTGTCAGCTCCGCTGGGATATGTTTGACAACGCATCTGACCGTCTTTGAGTCGGTGTTTCCGACTCTGGTGTTTTTCTCCTCCTTCTTCTCAGTAGACTTGGCTCTTGTCTGTGGTGGGTTGTCGTGGGTCTCCCTCGTGGTAGCTTCCTTTGATGTGACTGTAGGTTCAGGTTCTTGGCTGCAGCTCACCGGCAGATTCTCTCCGCTCGTCTTCTTTACGGTTTTGGCGGCTTGCATGCTGCACATCTTGTTTGTCTGTTGTCTCTTGGTGTTGGTCTTGCCACGTGACATTTTCCTCCCCTGGATCAGGCTTCTTGAACTGTTTGGGTGGCTTGTTCTTGATAGCCCTATTTTCCACTCGTGAAACAAAGGACGCGGCCCGGAATCGAACTCACAACCTTCGGAGCCCGAGTCAGGCGACTTGATTACTTCGCCAAGGAGACTCCCTTAATAAATGTGAAGGTGATGAAAGGTCATCGACGGAAGAGGAGAATGTCATGGAGGATAAAAGCAGTCAAAAACTCAGAGAGTACAATAATACGTTGATAATACATTGATGATAAAATGGAAAGACAAGATTCCAGACACTGAAGAAAAAAAAACCACGGCAGGAGATTCTCCCCCTAGAACGCCAAGCATTCTTTGTCCACATTGTCAAAGAACATGTCGAGCTAGAATAGGCCTTACCCGCCATTTTAGAACTCACCGCTCTAAACTTTCTACCCCAGTGGATGAAAGGAATACTCATCGTCATTCATGATGAATAAACACCACAATATAGGTCATCAACAAAGCCGCGCCAAGCTGTAGCAGTCGCCTGCAGCGCGATTAGTAGGCTCCCCGTATTATTTTCAGAAATGTAGAAGATAGAGGAATCATCATTGGGAGACGTATTATCAGTAACACTAGATATGAGGATGATACAGTATTGATTGCAGACAATGAGCACGATCTGCAACATTTAGTAGATTAGTTGTTGCACGTAGTGAACAGCTAGAGTTAGAACTAAATTGTAAGAAAACACAGATTATGGGCGTCACTAAGAATAAAGAAATACCACATTGTAATATTCTTACACAAGTGAATCGGAATAATTATCTCGGAACAGTTATAACACCTGATGGGAGATACCTTTACGAGATTAGAACAATAATCGCCATGGTGAAGGTAGCCTTCTGCAGGGTGGAAAACGTGCTAACCAATTATTTAAAAAAATGTCATTTGCAACGAGGAAAAGAATGTTGAAGTGCTACATAGAATCTGTACTTTTGTATAGATTCGAAGCGTGGACAATGAGCAGACACGCCGAAAAACATCTAATGACCGTTGAAATGTGGTTTCTGAGAAAAATGTAAAGATACTTTGGACAGATAGAACAACCAATCGCCTAAGTCCTATAAGAAACAAATGACAACCGTAAACTATTATCTGACATGTACTGTCAATATAGTATCTTGCGGTGTATGCTTGGGGCGGGGGGGGGGGGGGAATCTTGAGGCTAAGGAATTAAGGTCGCTTGGCTAGTGCAGGCGAACTGTGCAGACTAAAGTTTTCTTTTTGCCCCCGACAGAAAAGAACCTCTACACATTACCGAGGATTCGAACTCGGGTCTCCCGAAAGAGAATCCGGCATTCTAGCCACTCGACCAGGCGTTCCTCCAACCGTAAACTAATTAGAGAAATTAGACGTAGACAGTCAAACACTTTTGGACACGTTATGAGAAGAAACATAGTCAGGTCTTAGTCAAAAAGTCGCTTAAAAGTCGACAGGGTCGACATCATTGCAACGGGTTTTATCTCATATGGCTCGGTCTCTTTCCGCAGCGCGGAAAGCGAGCACAAAGCACGAACTCCGTAGCTCTAGCAACGACCCACAGAAGTCTCCGAAAAATTTCACTCGTTAACCGAAGGATGCAGCCCGGAATCGAACCCACAACCTTCGGAGCCCGAGTCAAACGGCTTGGCCACGGAGACTACAATTGTCTTAGTCAGATATTACCGAGCTACCATATAACAGTAGGCGGTATTACCTGCTTGGGCAGCGCTGACCAAACCCGACATCCCATATTGTGCCAACGGCTTCGGGTGCAAGAGCGCAGCTGGGAGGGTACAAGCCTTATCCTGGTGCGAGGAAATGCAGCCTAACGACAAAATGTCATAGCAGTGCAGATCAAACCCTAAGACTTGGTTGGCAGCTGGTCTAGGATCGAATATCCCACAGGTGGACAGTTAGAGCATTTCTTTGCTGATCCGGCAGCTTCTGCAGATTGTCTTGTTCCGGATGTATTGGTGTTACCATTACTCCGGAGTGAACTAGTCAGGTCGAGAGAGGGCAACACATGGTCTCTATATTTTAGCCCAGGCTTTGTGCTATGAAGAGGTATAACTCCATCCCTGGTCTTAACCGGTCTCGGAATCAAAGCGAGAGGTAGCAGTTACGGGTTATAAGTCCTTGTCAACTGACGTAGACATGGGGCGCTACGGGTTGCCTCTGACGATGAGAGACACCTACAGGTGTCACCGATCAGCTACCGAACTCCTCAAGCTGGGCATCCCCCGGCCAATTGGGTGCTGATCCGCCACAGTCTGCCTGCTTCAATGGGTGCTTGGGGCTAGGACAAAATCTGAATCGCAGGCTGTAAAACCAATGCACCAGGTACTACTTTAAAAAAAAAAAAATACACACCTCAAGCTACGGCTTGCAACCTGGAACGTAAGAACCATGTGTCCAGGATTTTCCACTGACCCGGCCAATATTGACGATGTGAGAAAAACAGCTGGGATTGATCCCGAACTCAATCGTCTTAACATTGATATTGTTGGCCTGCAGGAGACACGCCTCGCTGAAGAAGGGTCACTCAGGGAAAATAATTACACCTTTTTGGAATGGTAGAGGCAAGCAGAAAAAAAGGCAACATGGTGTGGGTTTTGCAGTGAAGAATTCGCTACTGGAAATGATTGAAATTCCAGCTGGAGGTAATGAAAGGCTATTATACCTGCGCTTGGCAGCCTCTTATGGTTTTGCCACTATTACCACTGCATATCATCATATGCACCGACACTCACATCCGCTGATGATGTGAAGGATTCCTTCTATGAGGAGTTAGACTGTGATCAAGGCCGTTCCAAAATCCGACTATATGCATATGCTCCGTGATTTCAATGTTCGTGTGGGTACGGGCTCGAGTTCATGGCCTGTGTGCTTTGGAAAATACAACATCGGTCGTATGAATGAAAATGGGCAAAGGCTGCTGGATCATTGCACCAGAAGTGACCTATGTATTATAAACTCCTTTTTTAAAACAGAAGAAGAAGAAGTAGCAGAAGAAGAAGAAGTAGCAGAAGAAGAAGAAGAAGAAGAAGAAGAAGAAGAAGAAGAAGAAGAAGAAGAAGAAGAAGAAGAAGAAGAAGAAGAAGAAGAAGAAGAAGAAGAAGAAGAAGAAAAGGAAGAGGAAGCAGAAGAGGAAGCAGAAGAGGAAGCAGAAGAAGAAGCAGAAAAAGAAGCAGAAGAAGAAGCAGGAGGCAGAAGAAGAAGAAGAAGAAGAAGAAGAAGAAGAAGAAGAAGAAGAAGAAGAAGAAGAAGAAGAAGAAGAAGAAGAAGAAGAAGAAGAAGAAGAAGAAGAAGAAGAAGAAGAATCTCTAAACTGGGAGGGAAGACCATGAGAACTTTGAATCAGATAGCGGTGGGAACGATTATTAGTGTGACTCTTCGCTGGCCGTTAAACGAGAGGACGGAGCGCATATGGGAATGTCCTGAGTATAGTGATGTCGGATCTTAGCTCAACTCAACTTTAGAATCAATATATGGCCAGCCTAATTTCGAACATTATCTCCATGGCTTTTCCAATGACGAAGTCATCGAGGATGTTGTTTGAACCAAGTATTACATAATGCTATATCGTGAAATTCTGTTCATGCTATTAATCTGTTAACTCTCTCATTCCTTTTACCTAGACATAGACCATAGTTAGTCACCCTTCACGCCGCTCACTTATTCGTTGCCTACTATTGCATTGAAGTTCCCGAGTATTACTGTAATTTCGAAAGGTTTGCATTGATTCAAATCCATGTCTAACCCATTATAATAGCATACATCTATATCTTCTGTGCTATATGCTGCCGGAGCATATGTCTGTCGTATATACCGATACCCAGCTATTTGCCACAAAGTTTCACTAATAGTATTCTCTTTTAAGTTGTCAAAAATCCTTCAGCTGTTTTTTCACTCTAATGCCAACTCATCCATGATATTCTTTCCCTCTCTTCTGTGTTTATATAAATATTTAGCTCCGGCATATGTCCATCGCATTTCACGAATACCTAATATATTGCTATCCATTCTAGCCACTTCATTCTTGGTATTTTGTAGCTTCATTTGTTTGTATAAGTATTCTGACATTTCATGTACTGACGTAAAGCTATTTTTAACATTTCCGTGTAATTTGCATGCAGTGACGTGATGATAGTCGGGTATCGCCGCACACTATCTTCCTGCTGAATGCGGTGATCCCATTGGAATCTCCATTAATGTCGTTATGTAGATCTAATTTGTTTAGAAGCATTAACAAGGGATAAATATAACGGTCGTTTACCCTTAACTCTCCCAGTTTGTGTTTTACCTTTAACTCTCCTAGTTTGTGTATTTTTGGATTCCTATAGCGCGATAGCATTTGCCCGACCTCCCTGGTCTAGAGGTTACACGACTTTCTCCGTAATCTCGTATACTCTCGTAAGTAACGTTACGGCGGTGAGAATCGATAGCGGTTCTAACCGCGTCGGTAACTCACGGAGTATGTGAGCCGGTCGCTCAGAAAGCAATGGCAAACTACTGAGCGTAATCTTGCCAAGAAATCAACAATCAGCTGAAAGATGCTGATGTTGACAGCGATTTCCTGTAAAGAATATGCAAACTAGCATTTGTCTGAAAATACAGACCCAACAAGGTGGTGAGATTATGTAGGACTTCCCTTTCCTGCCGATGGCCATATCACAGTTTTTATGCATTTTATAGAGATAACTGTCCACTACCGTGCGGCAGATTTTCTCAGTATGATGTATGTCTTCGAAATGCCACCCCTTACATATGTTTTTCTTTAAAAATGAAGCCTCCTTACGGTGCCGCTGATGCGGCCGCCTCTCTGTTGAGTCTGTATCATAGCACGAAACGGCCCTGTAAGCTGCCCCACCAACTTTCTCGCTTCATTTCAATAACCACGGCCTGCATTGGGTACTAATACCTAGTTGACGGTCACAAATAGATATGATGGGCTAATCATTGAACGTATGGAGTAATATCGACGTGAAAATCCTGAGGATAAAATTAATACAAAATGGGAAAGTGTAAAAACCAGTATTCAGATTGCAAATACCACCTTGCCAGTAAATATTAATAAGAAAAACCAATTATGGATAACCGATGAACTCTTGAGTAAAATGTCTCAAAGAAAGAAAGCAATGAACACTCCAGAGTATATAGTAATAGATAGAGAAATACGTTACATGTGCAGAGTTCCAAAGAAGAGTGGCTGCAGAAACATTGCAAAGAAAGAGGATCTGGAAATAAAACACAGCTCGAAAGAATTACATGAATATTTAAAAAGATTAACAAAGAAGAAAAATAATAAAAAGATTGACAAAGAAGTAAAATAATGTAACAGGAAACGGTTGAATCAGAGGGGAAAATTGAGAAATTATAATTAATAACACTGACATAAAAAAAAAAAAGATGGACAGAGTACACAGAAGATTTGTTCTGGGACAACAGGGTCAGTAGATCAACATCGTATAATACTCAAGATGGACAAAAATATTAACGGATGAAGTAGAACAGGCTATTAAAAAGATGTACTGGGAACAAGTGGCGTCTATTAGATGCGGTAATAACTATTCGTCGCCTATAGAGATAAAAAGAGGACGGCAGGGATGTGTACTGTCCCCAAGCCTCTTCAATCTATACACAGAAAGAATTTTTAAACAAGTTGAAATGCCTGGACTCAACATCAATGGAAGAAGAAGAATAAACAATCTTAGATATGCTGACGATACCGTGTTACTAGCAGAAAGTGAGCAAGAGTTGCAAGACCTAGTGGAAGAAGTAAACAGGCACAGTGCAGAATGTGGCTTAGATATTAACATCCAAAAAACAAAAACTATGATAATTAGCAGAGAAAAGGAAAGGTCATCAATGAACATCACAGTAAATGGGCAAATACTAGAGCAAATAAGAATTTTCTCTTATCTTGGACATATAATAACAGATGATGGCAGAAGTGAAATGGAAATCAAAAAGAGAATAGGAGTGGCCAAAAATGCTTTCAGAGATTAATAACGCATTAAAAATGAGAATTGTCAAATGCTGCGTATATTCAACGCTACTGTATGGCGCGGAAGCCTGGACATTGAACAAGCAACTAGAAAGTCGCATAGAAGCCCTCGAGATGTGAGTATACAGACGAATTCATGGAAACAAAAACAATCAAATGCAGAGGTCCTAGAAAAACTGGGAATGAAGAAAGAGTTGATGAAAGAAGTAAAGAGGAGACAAGTGAGATATTCTGGCCACGTTAAAAGACATGATACTCTTATAAAAACCATACTGGAAGGCAAGGTTGAGGGAAAGCGAGCAAGAGGTAGACAGCGATACAATAGGGAGGATAACACCAAGAGATGGACGAGCATCATCCTGACAGAATATACAGTCAGGGCGAGAGACAGACATTGTTGGAGATTCATTGCAGCCAACCGTCATTGCTGAGACGGCACATGATTGATTATTGATTGCATTGGGTTCATAGAGCTTATTCAATATATTATAATATTCGTGGTTAATCACTATCTCTAGAAGGCAACTCCACTATCCGCCACCTAGTAGTAGTTGGACAAAGCCTATTTTAATTTATTACAAACAAATCGGGAGGAGACGGGGAGTTGTGGAGGTCTCTGTTGCGAAGTGATTAAGCCGCCTGCCAGTGCCCCGAAGGGATTGGGTTCGTCCGCACTCCGTCATTCGGCTCACGAGAGCAATTTGTTTCTGGAGACTCCTGGGAGTGGTCGCTGGAGTTACGGACTTCGTCCATCAGCGACGCTTTCGGCAGGCCGCAATGCTGAAAGAGACCGGGCCATGTGGGGGATCAAACTTGGTGCAGTGAAATCACCTTTATTACAAACCAAAATGGGATACGTGTCGGGAGTATCACTACGCTAGGCAAGACAGTTGCCCCGGCAATAGCATTTTCAAAAATAACATAATCCTAGAGTTCGAGAACACGAACTGAAACAAGAAAGTTCCAGGCTCGACGCATACGCAGAAATCTCAGCAAACAGTTCAACAAACAGCGCCTGGCGATTAAAAGGTTACATAGCTGGCATAGATAGACTGGTAGGTAGTGTCTCTCTGTTACTGTTAGATTTAAGCTTAGTCATATAATTTAAGAATGTCAATATTATAAATGAAGCACAGCTGAGCCCCTGAGCTAACCATCATAATCATTTTTTCATTTTCCATGAATTGAATCTGAGCTGAGTAAAAACTAAATCAACGGCTGCATTTGCAGCTTGGTGTGAGTGGAGTATAATGAACAGTTTGACATAATGAATGAATGCCTGTTATATATTTTCATTAATTTGATTGTAAAGCTGTTGTTCGTAAGTGAAAAATAATACTGCTAAAAGTCTGATTAAATCGTGTTATTTGAATTCTGATAAAATGATAAATCATAAATTTGACAAGTATTTACTAATGAGACCACCACATATAGATTAGATTGGCCTTGATAAGCCAAATCTAATGTTACCTCAATGATGCCTGTATGTCAATTCTAAGTGGAGATCTAGATATTCACATTTTTGTGAAGGTGTCTTGGGCTGAAATATTGACATGATTGCCATGACTTTGTAACTCTTCAGTGTGGCCATTATCTCCATGCGCGAGAATGTCTCAAACTGGTCATAGCCTGATATGAAAATTGACCTCAAATATATGTTCCATCATGTTAAATGATATAAAAATAGTACAAATATACAAAAAAATTATTAATAATCTTTAAACGTGTATTCTCTTTAACTTTAGTAGTTGAAATTACACGTTTTGAGCCTATTCTGATCGATAATTGTGTCGACCACCATCTTGAACTTCCATTTACAAGGACGAAACGTCAGCAGAAATAATTTGTCTACCCCCATAATTAACCATAATCGATGAAACTTTCTACATATATGTAAAAATGGGTGCAGAATATGAATATACATCTAAAAATATCATTCAGATTAATTACACAAGCTCTAGAAAATAAAATTTCTTACATTTTGCCAAATAATTAATTTTATCTAAAAGTTAGGATAATTTCAACCAATCTCTATGCATAGAATGTTAGACTAACCTTTTCTGCAGAACCGAAGATGGCGTCTGTTATTGTCACATGATATTTGAGTGAATGAATGACGTCATAAGCATGAATGGTCTTGATAGCAGCCATTTTGGATCAAGCCGGGGTGGTGCGGTATATCACTTCTGTTTTCAGTTTGGGTCGCGGCATGGTTGGCATAGTTAGTTAGTTAGTTAGTTAGTCGACAGATCATCCTCATTGCACATCGAACCATTCAGTCCATAAGTACTCGGATCCACTCTTCAGTAAATGCTGCAGCGTGTAACAACTGACGACACCAGTTTTGTGTTGGTTTATTAATCTTCTTTGGCTTCCCGCGTAGTGTTCTTGTTTGGCCACACCTCTTTTAATTTGCTGTTTTTGCAGTCTGACCATGGTTGTAGATTCACAGTCATCACTTGGTTCTCGCAAGTCTTATTTCTCGTAGAGCATTCAGAATGTCTGCCTGGTCCATGGCTCGTCCGCCCTCCACAGTAGCCTTACCTGCAAGCTTGTCAGCCCGCTCATTTCCTCTATAATCACAATTACATCTTGATGGGTTATAGGGAGTGGCTCTAGAAAAATTAGTGACAGTCACTGAGCATAGTTTCTCAAATCAATTGTAATTAACGCAATTACGCAGAATAAACCTCATACGGGGGACGTTTCAAGAATTTCTACAGGGCTAGGTTGTCAGTTTTTATAAAATGCCATCATAAGGTAGAAGGAATGCAGATTTCAAATGTGCAGTTTTATCTGTATCCATGCTATTACTGTCAGGGGCGTCACTAGGGGGGTGCGGACCGCACCGGGTGACACCATCAAGGGGTGACACCAAAATAAAAAAAAATGCAAATTTGACAAAACAGACATAGCAAAATAACAAACATTTAACTTTGTCCGAGTTTGTCGAAGTTCTTTATTTATGTTTTACCTGAAGTATTGAAGTTATATTGTTCAATTTGTTTTCTTTCTTATGTCCTTATTAACTTTTTGACTTATTTTACAAACATTACTATATGCGATTATATATGGTACAGGAACACTCGGAAGAAGACCATGGTGAAAGTCTAGAGGGGTGACACCAAGAGTTTACCGCACTGGGTGACACCAACCCCAGTGACGCCACTGATTACTGTATTGTCATTTTTATTAAATTATTGAATACATTTTAAAATATAAGTTTATAAAAGTGTTGCATTTTTTTGGGTACTTCTACAAATAGTGAAAAATAAGAAAACAATACATAAAGAAAGAAAGAAGGTTGTAAATTTAATATATACGTTTGCTTTTTCCCCCCTCTTATATGTCTAGTGTATCAGATCTGTTTGGTTCAGGTGTTATTAGTATCAAGCAACTCAGTGCATATTTAACTTGTTATATTGTCTATTTTTAAACATTACCACATTGTCTCTGTAATACGAGGATAAGTTAATAAGTAAATCACAAATGGTTGTAGAAAAATAACTAAATATGATAGCAATTTGAAACCAGTTTATTTGTATACATACATTGTCCCTTTATTTCTCAGCATAATTTCCACCAACATTGATGCACTTATCCCATAGTTTTATAAGTTCTCCCAAACCGGCTGCATAGATCTGCATGCCCTGTCTTCATTTACCTGCCATCCCACAGAACTGTGTGACTTACTTTTTGACTCACCCTCGTAACTTTTTCTACCCAGCTTTGCACTGCTTTACTGAAAATCGCTAGGGGCTAAGTCCACTGAAAACCCACCTTGGCGGGAGACATTTCGCGAATGATGCCGAGGTTGAATGTGAAGTGAAAACCTGGTTTAGAAAATAAACTCGCAGTTCTATGTAGCCGGTTTGGGAGAACTATAAAACTATGGGATAAGTACATCAATGTTGGTGGAAATTATGCTGAGAAATAATGGCGTTGTGGACGCAATTCGTAATGCCACTTACCCATGTTCGAAACACAGCGGTGACCGATTTGGCAGCAGACTGTGTCATGTTGGTATGGGAGCCGGTCGTTCAGAAAGCAATGGCAAACTGCTGAACGTAAACTTGTCAAGATATCAACAACGGTAGTAAAATGCTGGTGTTGACTGCAACGTCTTGTAAGGAATATGCAACTTTTAAAAAAAAGAGTGAGTTGGTGGTGGTGGGGGGGGGGGGGGTGTAAAGAGCAAAAGAGAAGAGAGACCATTCTGGTTATTAATAATGTGTGTCTTGCTGTGTTTGGTGATTTGAACTTGTATAAAGTTTGAGTTTAAAGTTATCTTTCTGTTGCAGTAATTTGAACCAACATGTCATCTGTGGGCAAGGAGGAGAGTGAAAGTCCTCCGGAAGATCAGTCTGCAAACACAGTTACTTCAGAGGATTGTCATTTCAGGGATAATTGTGTTATCGGCCAGGAGGAGTTTGTTGACAATCACAGAGAATACAGAAATCAAAGAACGTGCTGTGCAGAGAGAAATGAATTAGACTTTACAGAGCCAGCAACTAGTTTAGACACTGTGAGCTCAGACTTAGATGTACCAGCAATAAACAGAGGTAATGACTATGTCAGTTCATCACCTGACTCACAGCTTAGACATACTTTGAAAACTATCCAACTTAGTGAAGACGAGGGTGAAAATGGTGATCTGAGATTGAAAAACAGCGATGATGAATATCAGTCAGCAGATGAAGGTGATGGAGATTATGATAATGATAAAGACAATGATCAAGAAGATAAAGAGGATAGATTTGTTCTTTTGGGAAATAAAGATAATTATGCAGATGAAGAGGGTGAGGATTTAGTTTCTACTGCCAGTGATGCTGCTAATGAAGAGTCAGAAGAACAAGAGGCAGAACAAGCTATTATAGATGACTTGGAAGTTAGAAAAAATATGGAGGAAAAATTAACAGAAGATGAGAAGAAGGTAAGTGAAATCTTGATTTCTGAATTTTAATTGCATGTAATATTTTATTCTGTAGTGTGTCCTTAAATTCATTGTGTCTGTTGTTAAGAATAATTATTTGTTGAAGTGAATAAAAGGAAATGAGAGTTTTCAAAATTACTGTAGGTAAATGCAATACCCTATGGGTGTGAAAGGTTAGGGATTCACATTTTCTAGATCTTGGCATATTGAGGTATGGTGACAGATCCCTTCCTGACTACTTTTCTTTCCTAGACAGTTGTCAGAGAATTGTGTAAATTAAATGAAACTCCGCAGAAGTCGGATGTGTCGGCCTAACGGCGCAAGAACGCAGCTCTGCTGTAAACAGGCACAACGCAATCACGTCCGAAAAAAAACTCCGGATGAACGAAGAAGAAGAAGAAATGAAACTCATTTCACAAGACTAGGTGAACCTCACAGGACTGGGCATGTTTACAAAAACCGTTGGTTTTTTTTATAAAAAAGTCGACAGGGTCGACTTCATTGCACCGGGTTTTATCCCATATGGCTCGGTCTCTTTCCGCAGCATGGAAAGCGTCGCACAAAGCACTAACACCGTAGCTTTTAGCGACGACCCACAGGAGTCTCCGAAACATTTAACTCGTAAACTGAAGGGTGCGGCCCGAAATCGAACCCACAACCTTCGGAGCACTAGTCAAATGGCTTGACCACTTCGCCACAGAGACAGGTTTTTTTATATGATGTACTAAGATAATATACTTAACCTTCTTGGATGAACGACAGGCGCTTCTGTGTGCAAGTTGGGGATATTAAAAACCTCACAGCAGTTGGAAATTGCAAAGAGTAGGCTGTGAGTTCACTGCCCTGGCAACATTGGTTGCGGAAATCTATCGGCGAGTAATTAGATTCTAAAAAGTAAATCTTACAAAAATGTTTGTCAGTCTGACATACTGACCTCTGAGTTAGCCAGGGTCATGGGGGACCTTGAAAATGGGAAAGAACACAGGAACAACAATTTATATTTTAGCGGTTGGGAAAAACTAGCAAAAATTAAACAAAACAAAACTGAAAAAAGATGAGACATTTAACAATTTGTAATTGTAGCCGGGAAATTCAAAGTGAAATAAGAGTGATTGTGGCTGCTGGGGATGTTTTCAGCTGCCAACATTTGCTCAGATATATACAGTGATTTCCAGTAAACTGTGAGCGCATTTGTTGTTTATATTGTGTCAATGAAAGGTCATTTGTGTACAACTGCATTTCATACTTTCGACTACAATTTAACAGTTTTCAACTACTACTATTATTACTACTACAAAGAACTACTATTACTGTTAGTAACTATTACTGTTACTACTTCTAGTAACTACTACTACTACTGCTTGTACCTACACTACTGATGCTCCTTCTACTACTGCACTTCTGTCTGCAGAATTTGATGTTTTGAACAATACTTTTGCATAAAAAAATTGAGTTGTTTGTGTGTTTGAGTATCTGTGAGTCCAAGCATGCGTGCATGCACCAAACGCTGTATGTGCCCGAAACAAACTTAAAAATGTAAAAAAAATACCTTGGAAATCCATTCAAAAAAGGATGAAAGATTTGGCTAAGACGGCTCATTTAGGTCCATTACTAGGTGTGATACATTATCCTTGAAAGAGGAACACGGAAGAAATTAGAACCCAGACCACTGTCTTGATAAGCAATTGTCATAATAACTGCAACTATAGCACCTTTTTAAATATAGCACATGTTTTTTAAAAATTTCTCGTAAATGCACAATTGCTTGTAAATTGCTTAAAATGTGGAGCTTAGTATTTAAATATGAAGTACCCTGACTCTATGCCTTCATGGCATATTGTAGATATGATATTCACTCATATTTTTGACCTAACAACAGTTATGGGTTGATAATTGTTCAAAGAATTTATTGAAAAGTCACAAAATTTAACATCATTTATAATTAATTCTTTTCACAGGAAAGAAAAGAAAGAGGCCAGAAGTTAAAGGATGAGGGAAATGAGAAGTTTCGTAGCAGCAACTATGATGAAGCCATTATTGCATACACAGAAGCATTGGACATATGCCCTTTAAATTTTCATAGAGAGAGATCAATCATGTTTGCCAATAGAGCAGCTTGTAAAATGAAAAAAGTGAGTTAAATGTTGTCAGTGTTTCTGCTTTGTATTATTTTTGTGTTCATTGTTAGTTAAATGAGTATATGTGTGAAAAGGGCAACGAAAAATACAAACAATTATAGTGCATCAGCTATGACAGTACCAGTCATTATGGTTTTAGTATTAGTAAAGGATCTTACAACCACTACTATTATACTACTAAGTACTACTTTTACTGTTAGTAACTGTTACTGTTATTACTACTAGTAACAAATACTACTACTACTACTTGCACCTACTATACTACTACTGCTGGTCCTACTACTACTACTATGATACTGCTATTACTAAGTAAGTGTCATAATAATTACAGCTTTTATCACAACTACAACTGTTATGTTACCATCTCGTTTTAAGCATTGTTATGCTTTTGTAAGGTTACCTACCACCTTTCTCAGTGACATGGTTTTCTGCAGGGTATTATCTTTTTTATGTGCCCCACTTTAAGTCTAGAAAAAATCATTATGGAGGCAAGTGTGCCAGGATGGTAGAGAAGAGAAAGACATCAATGTAGATGGATTCAAGATGTGATAAATAATTTACATATGACAACAATACAATGCAGGATATTTCATTTATGATAGAATAACATTTCAAAAATTATTGAATTTCTGCACAGGACAGGCTACTGGATGAATGAATGATCTCTAGTAATTCCTTTTCATTTGTATTTTGTAAAGGACTGTGTATGCAAGCAGTATGCTTGTTTGATTTGTTAATTATTGACCTAGCATTTGATTAGCTCATTTATTATGGATCAAAATTTGATATTTTTAGTGGACTTAAAAATATGTCATAAATGACCCAAATGCGCAGAGTTGTTAACATACACTTTGGAATATGAGCGTAGAGATGCTAATCTACCCAGGTCAGGAACCATATTGGGCAAGACTTTTTTAACTCCCTGCGGAGTGTTCTCGTAACAGGCACTTACCTGGCTGACAATGGGAGGATCATTCACAATTTCTGCCGAAATGAAGCCCACCGTGAATGAAGTACTTTGCACACGTCAAGATTGCAGGAGAGTCACAGCATTTCCCATGAAGATGGTAGATTTTCAGCACCCAGATTTTGCACGATCTCATGAGCATGCTGAACATGAGAGAGTTGCTTGGCTGCCAGGATGAAACTAAGTTATCAAAAGTACCTAGTTCATCATTCTGTACAAGAGTGAGCATAAGTTGACAGGATTCTCAATGAATCATACCTAGCTCAGCCATGAATTGGAGAAAGGAAAGGGATAAGTTTGTCAGTATTGTTAGCGAACCTGTCTAGCTTAGCTATGAGCATATATGATTCACGGTGTGGATGGTATATATTTTGTATAAATAAGAAAAGGATTGTGAACTTCTCCTGAATCTGGGGTAATGGATTGAATGTTTAACCTTTTCAGGTAAGCCAAGATAACTAGGAGAACCATACATACATTGCACACTTTAAAAATCCCTTTGCATTTGGGAATAACAAAGAGCAGACTGAACAGGCCACTGCCCAGCTAAAATTTCAAAAATAAAAAAGTTAGTTGCACATCCTTTACAGGATGTTGCAGTCAACCTCAGTGTCTTTTGGCAGTTTGTGATTTCTTGACAAGTTTACTTTCAGTAGTTTGCCATTACTTTCTGAATGACTGACACTCATACCATTGTATGAAATCCAGCCAAGGCTGTCTGCTTCCAAATCACCAGCAGCTGTGTTTCTTACACAGTATGAGTGATTATGGTTTCAAAATGAAACCCGCCCACGAAAAGAATATAGCACCGTGATTCAGGTATATACTTTGGTACTTGTTCATGCACTGGGCTGAGATTCTCTGTGTGTGATCTTTAGCACATCCTGGAGCACTAATCAAAATAACTGTGCATTGAAAGTGATTGTTTACAAACCAATCTGACACAGAAAGGAAAGTCACTGAGGAAGAAATGTTTATCATTACTAATTCACACAAGTATTTTATGTGAAACCTCTAGTATCTCTAAGGTTACTGCAACAACAATGAGGATTGCTTTTATCTCAGTTTGTTGAACATAGTTGCATTTCTTGTACACAATATTAACATAGTGAAATCACAACTATAAAGTGACAGACTTTGCAAAACATGTCCTTAATCAAATCTTTATAAAATAAAATTTTTAAATCAGGAACTATATGAGGGAGCTATTCAGGACAGCACAAGCGCATTAGATCTTCATCCACATTATTTGAAAGCCCTCCTCCGCAGAGCAGAGCTGTATGAGAAAACAGAAAAGCTTGATGAAGCTCTCAAAGATTACCAGAAAGTTGTAGAGCTTGATCCTTCTCAGGGCATGGCCAGAGCAGCTTGTGTGGTCAGTAAATGTATTTTCTTTTCCCTTAATATGTTGTTTGTTAAGATTGTGAGTTGGGGTATCTGTGGTGAAGTGATCAAGTTGTTGCCTTGTTCTCTGAAGGTCGTGGATTCATTATCAGACTGTGTCATTAAGGTCACGAGTGCAGTTTTTAATTTTTTCTGGAGTTATTACTGCAGCTACAGAGTTGTGTGTTGTACGGTGCTTTTGGCAGATGGCTTACCATTCCGCTGAGGGAGATTAGTTAAAGGGGTAAATCCTGTGCAATGAAGTCAGTCCTCTTTAGGTTTGTGAGTTTGCTTTAGGTATCTTGCTGTTGTTAAATTGTTTTTCTCTGTGTTTATTCTTTCATTACTTATGTGAGAATAAATGACTTTTCTCTATTCTGTAGACACACACAAAGTTATAGCATAGGTAGAATTCAGTTCTGTTATGTGAAATTTGGGTGTTATTTCCCATCAGTCCAATTTTCCTCTTTTCCATTGTTTCTATGAGTTCTTCTTTACTATTAAAACCACAGATGTTCAGTTATATTTAGGATTTGAGTATCATCTGTTTAGATATAAGTATGTAATAGTTGTGTCTATTCTGTACACGCACACAAAGTTATAGCATAGGTATAATTCAATTCTGTTATGTGAAATTTGAATGTTATATTTAGGATTTGAGTATCATCTGTTTAGATATAAGTATGTAATAGTTGTTTCAACATGAAAAGTGAATATTTGTTAGTGGCTGGTCAAGTCAGAAGCTGATATGGCTTTAATTCATTCAAGTAATTAGTCCAAAAACTGGAATGAAGTTTCTTTAACCTATCACTTATCTACCTTTATGAATTCTGTGATTCATGCAAATAGGTGTACTATAAAAGCTATAAAAGTTTCCACCATATGATTTTAAAGGAAAAACTGAACATGCTTCGTGTTGCCACAAAATTTGTACCAAATCTGCAGGCAGATGAGCAAAAAGATATCTGACTCACAGTCATTCAGGAGCTATTAGATCAACAAGTGCACTGCATATGCCGTCACTTTACCAGAAGTACATCAGGGACTAATCATCACACCATGATCCCACTATTATTAGACTAAAGGTAGCTAGCTAGCTTACTGACCCATGTACTTGTGACACTGTTTTAAAAGTCCAGTTTCTCTTTGTACACCCCTCATACATGCTATAAATATTTTTTGTGGATAACTTTTCTCATTTTTAGCATTGTGCCAATGGATTGGCAAATTCTTAATGATTTTAAACTGCTATGCACACAGAATTCTCTCTTAATTTTTGCCATTATCCAAGAAAGCTAGTCATCCGATTCACTGCTCTGGACTTAAGAGGGGAGAACATCCCCAGGCTCCTTATTTGTAACAAACAAATAGAATACATGAAAAGATAACACTATGAATAAGCACTGGTGTCATGGCTTAAGACAAGAAGCCACAATAGAAAAGTTCCTCACGTATGTGATCATCCATGGAACAGGAGAATATAACTGCAGATATGTGTAGTAACAGACCAATGATCCTATACGCAGGCAGCAGAAAATGAATCAGGTAAAGTAAAATCAAGTGCATATATCGGGGGTCTCTGTGGCAAACAGGTTAAGCCGTCTGCCTCGCACTCAGAAGGTCATGAGTTGTTTTATTGACTCTTGTCATTTGGTTTGAAAACATGAAGTAAATATGCTGTAGTTTTTTATGTGAGATACGGTATAGACTTGAAATGCATACAATGATGTTTCTGTTTCTATGACAGAAATTAGCAGAGCAGATAAAGGACAGAAATGAGAAAATGAAAGAGGAAATGATCGGTAAGAGAAATGTGTGTACTATTTGTTGGCCTTGTGTTCAGCAAGGCCAGAGTGACAAACATATATAAATTTATGTTAAGTGCATGTCCTTTTACAGGACGTCACTATCAACCCCAACATGTTTTGGATATTTGTGATTTTGTAGGCAGTTTTACGTTCAGTAGTTTGCCTTTCATCTGTGTGTGGCTGAGACCTGCAAGGGAAGCAAAGGATAGTCACACTGCTCCTTTTCAGGCTCGTCGTAAGAGGCAACTAATAATAATAAGTACTAAGTCTTGCAACACTTAGTAGATGTGGAGAATACAGAAAAGAGTTGGCAACAGGTTAAAAGCATTTGGAGTGTCTCATGCATGTAGGTCCTTGGAAGAAGGGAACATAAAGCATGAATAAAGCCAGAAACCCTAAAGAAAATAGTTGGGGAAAATAAAAACAGGCTGACTTGATTAATAGCAAAACCGGAGCTGCTAAAGTCAAAGCTCAAGTAAAATATACAGACGCTAACAAAGAAGTTAAGAAGCATATTGCGGTTTTTTTGGCTGTTTGTGATTTCTTGGCAAGTTTACGTTCAGTAGTTCGCCATTGATTTCTGAATTGCTGATACTCATACCTTTGCATTGGAAACAACGCTTCCAAGTTGCCCACAGGCTGTTTTGAATGTGGGATTACGAGTTGCATTCGTAACACCTTCACCACAGAGCTGGTAAGAAGCACATAAGGATGGATAAAAGGCAATATTTAGATGCCCTAGCAAGAGAGGCAGAGAGTGCATCAGTTAAGTAAAACCTCAGAGACCTTTACAGCACCACAAGGAATTTGGTAAGAAAATATAATCAACCTGGACATCAGAAATAGTAAAGGGAAAATTCTCAACAACATTAAAGCATTAAAGATCAAATGAACAGACGAGTTGAATACTTTAAGGATCTGCTGAATAGACTAGTTCCAAATGACCTCCCTGATTTCCAGCTGGCAGAAGTGGAACTGGATATCAGCTGTGAAAAACCATCTAAAGAAGAAATTAGAAAAGCTATCAAACTTCTGAAAGATAGGAAAGCTGCTGGCCCATGTAGTATCCCAGCAGAAGCTATTAAACCCAATATAGATATTTCAATTGAACTGCAACACACATTATTTGGTAGAGTCTGGGAGACTGAAGAAATACAAGCAGACTGGAGAGAAGGATATCTGGTGATGTTGCCTAAGAAAGGGAACCCGCAGAAGTGTGAAGATTATAGAGAAAAATTGATGTTGTCGGTGCCTGGGAAAATATTAAGCAAGATCATTCTGGAGAAATTAGATGATACCATTGACAGACAACTAAGGGATTAACAGGCTGGCTGAACACTTTACTAATAAAAAAAAAACAGTTAGTTGCAAACCCTTTACAGGATGTTGTGGTCAATGCCAGCATTTTTGCTGTTTTGATCTCTTGCCATTGCTTCCTGAACGACCGACATCCATACTTATTCGTAAAAAACCAACGCAACGCAGTCTGCTGCCAAATCGTGCACAGCTGTGTTTCAAACGCGGGTATGCGGAATCATGAACTGCGTCCGTCACCCCTTCGCCATGGAGCGGCACTTTAGTAGTACAATGACATTATCTTCCAATGTGATTAACTTTGCTGTTTGCCTATGGCTGAGAGGTTACGGTCTCTGCCTCACGCTCTGAAGGTATAGGGGTCAATCTCAGCACATGACTGAGAGTTTTCCCAAAACCCATTGATATCTAATGATATCACACGTCCTCCTGATCTCTTGGGTAGTGAGATTGGATACCTGGCCTTCTTAGATAAGTTGGAAAACCAGTAGCTCCTGTGTGAAAATTGTGCACATTGAAAAATCTCACAACAGTTGGAAATAGCAAAGAGTAGGCTGAGTTGGAAATTGCAAAGAGTAGGCTGTAAGGCTGTGCACAATTATTAAGAAAGAAAACTTGCCCACAGGTAGATAGAGCCCATTGATACCTGAACTTGGATGGAATCTGTCTTGAGCAGGCAGACCTGACACAAATGCATGCTGAAGTTGGACACACTGACCTCAGAGGTGCATAACTAGATGTGACACGCTCTTCTTACAAGAGGAATGAAGAAGGAGAAAGTCATTTTTTTTAATAGTGTGAAATGTGGCTTTAAAAATAAACCATTGGAATTTATATAAAAATATATGGAGAACATGTACTGGCAATATCCTTTATTAGCAGACAGCTGATGGAAATTTTTTAGTGTTATGCACAATGCAGTAATTATTTTATTAATTACTAAAGTGACTTTAACATAGATTAGCATGGCTGAATGGATAAGAACGTATGTTCTTAAACATCCAGTGTGCTGATGCCGAGGTCAGGGGTTCAACCTCTAACCGGACAGTTGGACATTGTTGACCTCTCATCCTCGACTTGGGGACGTAAATTACAAGTGCCTCTGAAGTCAGAGTGGGTTTTCCTGATGGTGAGGGACACTCTTAATAGGGAAAGCTAATCCACACGCGAAATTCAGTCCACTACTACTAAAAGATGTAGTGTGTATGGATTATGCTTGAGTTCAAAGCGAGTGAGCGCAACAAAAAACCTTGAACATGTTTGTTTATATATGCAGCAAACACTAGCCTCAGATTTTTGTTCCATGTTTGTTTATATATGCAACAAACACTAGCTTCAGATTTTTGTTCCATGTTTGTTTATATATGCAACAAACACTAGCCTCAGATTTTTGTTCCATGTTTGTTTATATATGCAACAAACACTAGCCTCAGATTTTTGTTCCATGTTTGTTTATATATGCAACAAACACTAGCCTCAGATTTTTGTTCCATGTTTGTTTATATATGCAACAAACACTAGCCTCAGATTTTTGTTCCATGTTTGTTATATATGCAACAAACACTAACCTCAGATTTTTGTTCCATGTTTGTTTATGTATGCAGCAAACACTAGCCTCAGATTTTTGTTCCATGTTTGTTTATATATGCAGCAAACACTAGCCTCAGATTTTTGTTCCATGTTTGTTTATATATGCAACAAACACTAGCTTCAGATTTTTGTTCCATGTTGTTTATATATGCAACAAACAGTAGCCTCAGATTTTTGTTCCATGTTTGTTTATATATGCAACAAACACTAGCCTCAGATTTTTGTTCCATGTTTGTTTATATATGCAACAAACACTAGCCTCAGATTTTTGTTCCATGTTTGTTTATATATGCAACAAACACTAGCCTCAGATTTTTGTTCCATGTTTGTTTATATATGCAACAAACACTAACCTCAGATTTTTGTTCCATGTTTGTTTATGTATGCAACAAACACTAGCCTCAGATTTTTGTTCAATGTTGTTTATATATGCAACAAACACTAGCCTCAGATTTTTGTTCCATGTTTGTTTATATAAGCAACAAACACTAGCCTCAGATTTTTTGTTCCATGTTTGTTTATGTATGCAACAAACACTAGCCTCAGATTTTTGTTCCATGTTTGTTTATATATGCAACAAACACTAGCCTCAGATTTTGTTCCATGTTTGTTTATATATGCAACAAACACTAGCCTCAGATTTTTGTTCCATGTTTGTTTATATAAGCAACAAACACTAGCCTCAGATTTTTGTTCCATGTTTGTTTATATATGCAACAAACAGTAGCCTCAGATTTTTGTTCCATGTTTGTTTATATATGCAACAAACACTAGCCTCAGATTTTTGTTCCATGTTTGTTTATATATGCAACAAACACTAGCCTCAGATTTTTATTCCATGTTTGTTTATATATGCAACAAACACTAGCCTCAGATTTTTGTTCCATGTTTGTTTATATATGCAACAAACACTAGCCTCAGATTTTTGTTCCATGTTTGTTTATATATGCAACAAACACTAACCTCAGATTTTTGTTCCATGTTTGTTTATGTATGCAACAAACACTAGCCTCAGATTTTTGTTCAATGTTTGTTTATATATGCAACAAACACTAGCCTCAGATTTTTGTTCCATGTTTGTTTATATAAGCAACAAACACTAGCCTCAGATTTTTGTTCCATGTTTGTTTATGTATGCAACAAACACTAGCCTCAGATTTTTGTTCCATGTTTGTTTATATATGCAACAAACACTAGCCTCAGATTTTTGTTCCATGTTTGTTTATATATGCAACAAACACTAGCCTCAGATTTTTGTTCCATGTTTGTTTATATATGCAACAAACACTAGCCTCAGATTTTTTGTTCCATGTTTGTTTATATATGCAACAAACACTAGCCTCAGATTTTTGTTCCATGTTTGTTTATATATGCAACAAACACTAGCCTCAGATTTTTGTTCCATGTTTGTTTATATATGCAACAAACACTAACCTCAGATTTTTGTTCCATGTTTGTTTATATATGCAACAAACACTAGCCTCAGATTTTTGTTCCATGTTTGTTTATATATGCAACAAACACTAACCTCAGATTTTTGTTCCATGTTTGTTTATATATGCAACAAACACTAGCCTCAGATTTTTGTTCCATGTTTGTTTATATATGCAACAAACACTAGCCTCAGATTTTTGTTCCATGTTTGTTTATATATGCAACAAACACTAACCTCAGATTTTTGTTCCATGTTTGTTTATGTATGCAACAAACACTAGCCTCAGATTTTTGTTCCATGTTTGTTTATATATGCAACAAACACTAACCTCAGATTTTTGTTCCATGTTTGTTTATATATGCAACAAACACTAGCCTCAGATTTTTGTTCCAGGGAAACTTAAAGACCTCGGTAATCTTGTTCTGCGACCATTTGGTTTATCAGTGAACAACTTCAACCTGCAAAAGGATCCTACAACAGGTTCATACTCTGTACAGTTCCAGCAGAACCCACCCAACAATGGATCATGATTTGCACTCTTAGCGGGATGCATAGGAAAGGATATGTGTTTACAGCATGCATGGTTCCAAATGTCATAGAGGGAAACAATGGGACTGCATAACATCGTAATACATGTTAGTTGAAAACATGGTATTTAAATTGTTTTCAAGCATGTGTACATTTGTGTTAGTTTTATAGCTATTCCAGTCCTCTACTTGGAGGTAATTTTGAATTAGGGGACAATAAATTTGCTATATTATGAAATCTATAGTAATTCCATATTTTGTCATCGATCACATAATTAAGTGCATTTTAGTACATCCTCATTTCATATATTTCTGTTGATTTATTGATTTGTTTATTTGTTTTAGGAAGTTGAATTTGCATTCCTAATAAAGTCGGTGCAATAAATAACTCTAATTGAAAATATGATAGTTTATTAGTCTTTAGTTTAATTTACTAACTAAACTAAAGACTAATAAACTATCATATTTTATTTATTAGTCATCCTTAACAAACGTAACTTCAGTGACTTTACGGCTTAGAAAAGATTGATGTGAAGGCAATTTCCTGGCCCATATATTGTCAGAGAATGCCCAAGAAATTATAGTAAACATTTCAATACATAGCAATGTATATGCTGTAGTCACTTATTTGTATTTTAAGTGTGGTCTTACCCTTCTCTTACCCAGTCTGTAGTCTTATTATTCTCACAGAGTTAGAAGCTCTTTGCACTGTTTTTGTTCTTCAGTTTCAAGAAACAAAATCACATCTTGAAAAAAGCTTTGAGTTTCTCTTTAGTTTTCTTTGTCAACAGCATTTCTTCTGCGATTTTCAAGGCTTCTAACCCTGCTCAGTCTTACCATTACCCTGTCTGTGGTCTTACCATTACCCCGTCTGTGGTCTTACCATTCTGTTACCTTCTTTTTCTTATAGCACATCAATGTCTGTTGGTCACCTAGGTGCCACATTAGATGGGTTTGTGGTATAATTACTGCTCATTGTCTTCAACAATACATGGCAGTGCTGCATGTGGCCTGTCCAGTCTGAAATATTATTAGTCCAGGATTTCTTTCATTTGCCTCTTTGTTGCTTGCCTTCAATTGTACCCTGGAGTTTTCAACAAGAAACTGTCTCAAGTAACCGCAAATCCTGTAAATTTCCAACACTTCAAGGTGTTGAGTGGTTCTTGGTGTTTGCCTATGTATTGATATCCTTCTTTGCCAAAGGCATTTCTTTTGTGCTTTATATGAAACACTTGCAAATTTCCTGTAACATTGTAATTCAAAAGTCCAGATCCTCGATCCTAATTTGTGGATTTTTAGAATATGCTCACAACATAAGGCTACAGATGCAGCTGGCTTCTATTGAGCAAGTTATTGCCAGAGCATGCAAACAGCTGAGACAATTGGCTTTAAACTAGAGGTGCTGGTATCACATGGGTTACCTTTGATGACATGTAAGAAGTAGAATGTTTGTTGCATTGGACACCTTCCCCGAGAAACCACACTTTGGTTTATATAGTGTTTAAAATATGTTTTATTACAATCAATAATCAGTGATGGTAAATTCTGCTGCAAGCACTATTCTTTCATTCCCTGATAAATCATCATAATTAGTGCAATAGCATACCTTTGTACTGACAGCACAGTCAGGCGTGACATGTAAAGGTTGATAATGCTCATAATTTAAAGTTATAAAACAACCAGAAATGATGTTAAATGAATTATATAATTGTTATCAGTGTATATATTGTTTTAAGTTTCCTTAAGAAACAATTTGACATTGAAGGGTAAATATTTTTTTTCTGGAAGATACATGTACTACTACAAAGTCTGTAAAATTGACAAGAAATTGTCAAGTCAGCTTATTTATTCTCACAACTGGTATGAAGTTTATGAGCATGTCACTTCTCTATTCAGGATTTATAAAATATGTTTGTACAGATGTGGGGAGGGGGTGAAGAGAGATAATGTGGTGGTTATCTCTTGACTTCCACACCCATCTGGGTGATGTGTTACCTCTGACTTTGACAGCAATTTCCAGCTCTCCGGACAAGTGAAATGGTCTGTACTATTCTGATGCAGAGTTGTCCATTTATTCCAGTGGATATTTGACTCCCTGAAATGCATTTGTTGTGCCCTTAAGCATTGCCCATCCTCTACCTTAACAGAAGTAATTAATATTTGATAGCATTACAAATAAAGTTCATTTGAAAGACAGGTAGACAACTACATTTTTATTTTATTGTGTGCACATATACAAATCTTGCAGTATATCTTTAATTGTTTTGTTTGAAAGACCCCAAACATTTAAAGACTTTAGTTTCCAGGCTTACATATATAAGAAGTATGTGGCAATAATAAACTCTAACTTTGAAAGAATGAAATTTAAAAAAACCATAAGCAAAAAGTAAATTTACTATTCTAATTAATAACCTTTGACGCCTTCATTTAGCAAACTTTAGCTTGATTTCACCAACCATTAAGAAATCCAAAGAAAATGAAAGAATATTAACTCAGCCAGCCAAGATGAAAGGAGGCTCTTTCTGGAAGAAGTATGATGATGAAGAGAAAGCTGTAAGGAGTCTGGGTTCCTGACTCCCCTCCTTTCTCCTAGAAAAATCTCCAGAATTGGCACCTGGAATAATTGAACTAAGTAGCAATTGGGAAAGACTGCACAAATGGTAGAGGAAATGAAAAATTATAAAATCATTTTGAGATTGTGCAGAACAAAATGGAAAAGAGCAGGCAGAACGCTTCTAAACAGGTGAAACGGTGCTGTTTTCAGGACATATAAAGAAGAATACCTTTCGCTGTGAAGTAATGGTCCTAAAGCAGCAGAGAAGACACTAATAGATTGGAGTAGTGGTCCTAAAGCGGCAGAGAAGACACTAATAGATTGGGAAGCAGTGAGTTGTAGAGTAATAACAGCAACATTCAGAACCACGCCAAAAATAAATAAAGAAATTAACCATGAAAGTGATGCCGATATGGATGAATCAGGTGAGGAGGAATTTGACATGGAATATCTGAGTACTATAGGCAATTGAAAAAGAAAAAACACATCAAAATGTTGATGGGTGATCTGAATACAAAGATGGGATTGTACAATACGGACTTGGGATAATGAACAAAAATTAAGAATCATTCACCAATATTTGCCCAGTTAATCAATATGTCTTAGGAGGAAGTTTTTCCCCAATTTAAATTAGCAAATAAAGCCATGTGAATATCACTAGTCCACAATAGAGAAAATCAAATTAACCATATCTGCATTGAGAGCTGCCGTAATGCAGTGGCTAGCATGCTTGCCTGGTGATTATATGTTCAAATCCCCATCAAGGTGGGGATTTTGTGTAACTGGCCTAGGCTCCCAGGTCAACCCAGCATGAAATGGGTACCAGGAAATGCTATAAAAATTAAAGTTGAAAGAAATTAAATCTGGTATTAAATAAACTTAGATTGAAAGTTAAATCAGTACTGCTGAATGCATCATAAACACGAGGAACAACTAAACTAATTACTAATAAGCATAACTGGTGCCTGCACATAATAGAACTAAAATGGTATGGTAGAATTGCTAATGCGAAAGTCGTGAGAAAACATCCATACGGCAAGAGCTGAATATTGGAGAAGGTTGACTACTAAAGGCGAAAACAAAAAATTAAAATATTTTGGTCACTTGAAACGTCATGAAAGTTTGGAGAGAACAGTCATGGAGGGGAATGCCGAAGAGACGATGGGTGCAGGATGTGGCAGATGATCTCCAGATGGGTATATCAGTCGCGGGACATCTTGGTTGTGGTCAAGAAGTTTTCTCGGAAGGTTATGGGAATGAAGTTCTGCTACTAAATGAATGAATTTTAAAGTATACACGCGCAGAAACCCCCGCGCCCCCCCCCCCACCTTTTTTGGGGGGGGGGGGGGGGGGTTCTCTTCAGCACACGCGCGCAAACATGTTTTAAGTGCTTATGGGAGATTCCAAGATAAACAAAAGACAGTGGCGGTAGCTCTTGACCTGGAGGATGTATAACAGGGTCAGGGTATGATCGGTTGAAATAGTCTGTTGGATATGGACGTATGCCCTTGGGTGGGTTCCTGGACTTTTGACCCCTGTACTACGAGTGTAAGTTAATAAGTCAAAAATGGCTGTAGAAAAATAACTACATATGATAGCAACTTGAAGCCAGTTTATTTATATACATAAATTGTCCCTTTATTTCTCAATATAATTTCCACCAACATTGATGCACTTATCCCATCGTTTTATCAGTCCTCCCAAACCGGCTTCATAGTACCGCGTCCTTTGTTTTCATTTACCGGCTATCCCACAGAACTGTGTGACTTACTGATTGACTCGCCCTCGAAACTTTTTCTAACCAACCAGCTCTGCACCGCTTTACGGGACAGACATTTGTCAGCATAAACACTGACAACCACCTTGGCGGGAGACATTTCGGAATGACGCCAAAATTGAATGTGAAGTGAAAATGTGGTTTAGAAAACAGAGCACGCAGTTCTATGCCACTGGTTTGGGAGGACTGATAAAACGATGGGATAAGTGCATCAATGTTGGTGGAAAATATGTTGAGAAATAAAGGGACAATGTATGTATAAAAATAAACTGGTTTCAAGTTGTTATCATAGTTAGTTATTTTTCTACAGCCATTTGTGACTGACTTATTAGCTTACCCTCGTATTACACCTGGGCTGCCACAGGAATCTACCATGTCCCCAGTGCGTTTTAATGTCTACATCAGCAACGTCGCAGCTATTGAGACACCAGGTATTGATAGAATCTTGACATTTGCAGATGATGTGCTAGTGTACAGACATGGAAGCGACAGGGAAAGTTTGGCTGCAGACTTACAGATGGTAGAAAACAGGGTGACGGAGTGGTGCAGGAACGCAGCGGTCGTTATAAGCCCAGACAAGACATCGGTTGTGTGGTCAATTTAGTTGCATGTCTTTCACAGGACGTATCAGTCAACCCCAGCTTTTTGGGCAGTTTTACGTTCAGTAGTTTGCCATTGCTTTCTGAACGACCGGCATCTATACCTTTTTCGAAAAAACAGCGCCGCTTTGTTTTGAACCCGGGTATATGGGATTACAAATCGCGCCCATAACACATTCGCCACGGAGACGGGCCGTTGTGTGGTACTCCCTGGATGACCGGATCGTGAAGGCAGATGCCCCATGTATTATATTGAATGGATGTCTTCTTGATTTTGTTTTTTTCGCATATCCTTTACAGGACATTGCAGCCAACACCAATATTTTTCAGCTGCTGCCGATGTCTTGGCAGTTTTACCTTCAGTAGTTTGCCAATGCTTTCTGAACGACCGGCTCACATACCCCGATAAGTAACCAACGCGACGCGATCTGCTTCGTACGAGAGTATTCGGGATTACGAACGTATTCCTTAACCTCCAAGCCAAGGAGACCGGCTTCCTATTAGTAAAGAGAGTAAATAGAAATACTAGGGCATCACCTTTGACAGGCGTATGTCTTTTAAGAATCGTGTGGAGGCTTTGGTGGTGAAGGCTGGTATGGGACTTAATGCATTAAGGGCGATGGCGGCAAACGGGGTAGAGTACAGGATGCTTTACAGCGGGGTGGGGGGGGGGGGGGGGGGGGGGGGGGGGGCAATTCGAAAATGGAAGAAATCGGCGGGATATAACAAAACGGGAAGACTTGAGACTGAAGTTAACTAAATTGGAACCTGACATAAAATCTCTTTGCAGCAAGCATCAAGCGCAAGGATCTCATTAAATTTAAATAATTACTAATTCTTCTTCTTCTTCTTCTGTATTCCGAGCCATTGAGGTTCTTTGCTGCAGATACAATTCGTCTCTCTGGTGGACCTTCTCTTGCCAGTCGTTGATTCCAAGTGCTTGTAGGTCTGTATATATATTATCTCTCCACCGTCTACTTGGTCTACCTCGGGATCTATGGTCATTTATTTCCTGAGTGTAAGCGAGTTTTGTTTCCCTATTGTCTTCCATTCTTTCTATATGCCCCAGCCATTGTAGTCTAATAATTACTAATAATTAAAATAATATAGAAAAATCTTTCATTAAAATTATTTTGTACTTTAAGTTCTCCATTATATGTTTTGAAAATGTACTTACTGTGTTTGCTCAATAATTTCATATTGATTTCTTCCTAAACCCTATCATTCAAGTTTCTTTAGTGAACATTTCAATTTTTGAATATTAAAAATAATGTATATGTTGCGTTACGGGGGGGGGGGGGGGATAAGAATTTTAGAAAGGCTTAGGTGGGACATAGCACACAAAAAAGATTGGGAAAACACTGCTTTACAGGCTCTTTCAGCAGTTAATAATTTATGTCATTGAGTGTGGGTTGGGGTTGCTGACAGTATCATAGAGCCAGCATGAAAGGTTGGGGCGCATACAGAATGCGGGTGATCCTGGGGTGAGCACTGGACACACCAATTATATGCATGAGGCATATACTGGCGCTACCAACAATGGTGGAAAGGCATAGGGTCCTTCAAGCCAAATGGTACCTGAGAGTTGCTGCAGATTGGGATCACCCCCTGCATGCAGCCATGGATGTGGTCAAAGGTCATAGACTAAGACGAGGCAGGTCCTGGGTGGCACAGGCGGAAATATCTATACATCAGGTGTGTGGTCTTTTTTTCATATCCCTTACAGGACATTGCAGTCAACACCAGCATTTTTCAGCTGTTGATGTACTAGGCAAGATTACGCTCAGTAGTTTGCAATTGCTTTCTGAGCGGCTGCTCAAATACCCCGTAATTTACGGACGCGGTGAGAACTGCTACCAATTCTCGCGCACATCACGTCACTTACGAGGGTATACGGGATTACGGAGAAAGCCGCTAACCGGCGTGTGTGGTCTAGAGACCATCAATTGTGAAAGCGAGGGGGTTAAAGTGCCGGAAGACATGTCGGACTGGCACAATGTAATAGTTACACTGGGTCGTGAGTGCAGAGAATGGGCGGCGGCCGCACAGAATTAGATGCAACAACTGATACAAAGTAACACACATGAAGGTGACATAGTGATCTGCACCGATTGGTCAGTGCTGAGAAACAAATGGTTGGGGTTTCCTTGCGAAGGCTAACAGACGATTCTTGAAAAAGGAGAGTCTGGCAAATGAGACTACGGTCTCCAGCATGAGAATGGAGGTGGAAGCAGTAACAGCAGCATTCTGTTGGTTAGAGCAGACTACTGCAACACACACTGTATTCATTTCGGACTCAAGGAGTATGCTTCGTAAGGTGGAGAAAGGAATGTTTCGCTTCAGAGGTCCCAGATTGTGAGAATTGTATCTATTTCTTTTTCTCCCTGGCCATGCGGGAGCGCGAGAAAATGAACAGGCTGATAGGATGGCAACGGAGAGGTGATCTGGAAGAATCTCAAATCTGAGATGAAAGACGAGAACTTTCAATCAGATAGCTATGGGAACGATTATAAGTGTAACTTTTCCCTAGATGTTGAACGAGGGGACGGAGCGCGTCTGAGAGTGTCATGAGTGCAGTGATGTTGGTCCATCAATCAATCAATCTGGTGCCGTCTCCATATTGCAGGTTGGCTTCAATGGATCTGCAACACTGTCTTGTCTTTTGCCTTGACTGTACATTCTGTCAGACTGATGTTCGTCCATCTCTTGCTGCTATCTTCCCACTTGTATCGTTGTCTACTTCTTGCTCGCTTGCCCTCCAGTATGGTTTTTATAAGGACACAACAAACGTCTTTTAACGTGGCCGTAATATTTCACTTGTCTCTTTTTTATTTCTTTCATTTACTCTCTTTTCATTCCCAATGTTTTTAGAACCTCTGTATTTGATTGTTTCTGTTTCCACGAAATAAGATATTCTTCTGTATATTCACATCTCCAGGGAACCTATTCGACTTTCTAGTTGTTTGTTCAACTATGGACATGTATAACATCAGATGGAAGATGTACAACAGAGTTAGTTAGTTAGTTAGTTATCAGTTGGGGTATCTTCGTTGCACTCCGGACATGTCCATAGGTGCTCAGATCCTCCCCCCAGCATATGCATCAGCGTCCGGTGGCTAATAGTACCAGTTCTGTGTTGGTTGACGAGGCGCTTTGTTTTCCCGATGTACCTCTCGCGTCTGGCTGTGCCGATTCTTACTCCCAGGTCTTTCATCCTGGAAAGCGATGTGGAATCACTGGCGTCAAAATCCTCTGTTCTCGCCATATCTTTAAGGGCGTTAATAACATCGGCACGATCCATGGGCTGGCCATCTACAGGGGGTGCAGAGCCAGCCAATTTATCAGCTCGTTCATTTCCCTCGACTCCCGCATGTCCCGGGACGAAGATGAAGGTGACTTTGCGGACAACAGACTTCCGCAGCGACTCAGTCCACTGTCTACGTACAGATCCAGCTTCGACCTTCTGAATCATGCTCATTGAATCACTTAGTACACACACGTTGGTATAATGCTGTGATTCCAGCCATATGAAAGTCTGTGTAACTGCCATCACCTCCATCGTCATGCTGCTCGTGGTCATAGAGTGGGCACCACTGGATTCTTGAACGGTTCGGCCCGCTGAACGGGCTGTAAATGCCCACGCACTTCTCTGCTGCTTTACAACAGATCCATCTGTATAGATGAGCACTTCGGGGCTATCTGAGTGATCATAGATGAGCGCGTTAACCTCTGCATTGACAGCGGCAGGGTTCTGCTCTCTGCACCGTCTGTCGAGTGTGATAATGCAGGAGAAGGTACACTTAAAAGCTGGAGGCACCGGCACCCATTCCTTGCCGGGGTTGATACTGGTAAGACTGCAGACCTGTCCGACGACATCTTCCGCCCGACCCATCCATGATTTGCCCCTCTTTAGCCTGTCACCCTTTTCTCTGAATACAGCGTCATGCAGAGGGTGCTGCTCATCTGCACTTATTTTTAAGTATGCACGAGCTCTCCAGATCTTGATCCTGTGTTCCATTGTCGGGAAGTCAAGGAGGTATCTCATTGCTACACAGCTGGTGTCTCTCGTGCAGCCCAAAATGATGCGCATGGCTTCGTTTTGTACCTTTTCAAGTCTTCCAATCTGTGTAGGGCTGACAGTGAGGATGGCCAGGGCATACTCGATGCGTGAAAGCACAAGTCCTTGGAACAGAAGTAATAGCAGCCTTTGCTCGATATTGGCAGTCGCCATGACTCTCATTGCTGCCAAACCTTTTCGAGCCTTCGTTATGACATAATCGACATGATCTCTGAAGGACAGGCTACGATCAAGCCTCACGCCAAGATATGTCATTGACTGGGTTCTACTCAGAATGCTCCCATCCATTCTTACTGCCGGCAGGTCTGTTTTCACAATATGGTTGTTTAGTGAGAACCATGTAACCGTTGCCTTTGCAGGGTTGACAAGGGCAACGGCATCAGCACACCATGAGGAAATTCGATCTAGTTCGCCCTGCATATAGTTGGCAACCGCCTGTCTATCTCGACCCTGTCGATACACGAGGATGTCGTCAACGAATGATAGAGTCCTACCCCTCCCATCCAACTGTTGTTCAGTGTACAACAGAGATTAAGGCAAAGGCCGCATTTCAGAAAATGAAGAGTATTTTATGCAATAAGTCACTTTCAATGAATGTAAGAAAGAGAGTGCTAAAATGCTATATAGTAATTATAGTATATAACCGTTTCTGCTGTATAGCAGTGAATCTTGGAATGTATATGAACAAATTAGGGAGAACTTAGAAGCAACAGAGATGTGGTTTTTGAGATGAATGTTGCGAATTCCTTGGACTGCCAGAGTAACTAACAACGACTGCCTGAAACAGGCTAATGAAACTAGAACATTATATACAACAATAGCAAGAGACAAACAGATTTTTATGGTCATGTGATGAGAAGAGAGACACTGGATAACATCGCGACAACTGGAAAGATTGAGGGGAAGAGAGGCAGAGGCAGACCAAGAGAACTGATGCTGGATGGATTGAGACAGTGGTATAGAAGAACATTATCTGCAGAGTTGATCCAGAACACCAAAGACCGAGATCTGTGGGGGGCCATGAACGCCTATGCCAGCTGGTAGGGCACTTGATGATGATGAGTTTCTTGGTCAATGTCCAGGCTTCCGCACCATACAATAGTGTTGAATATACCTAACATTTAGCAATTCTCATTTTTAATGCTTTGTTAATCTCTTTAGATGTTAATGCTGCTGAAAGCATTTTTGGCCATTCCTATTCTCTTTTTGATTTCTATTTCACTTTTGTCATCATCTGTTATTACATTTCCAAGATAGGAGAAACTTGTTACATGGTCTAGTATCTCCCCGCCTACTGTGATGTTCATTGATGACCTTTCTTTTCCATTGCTAATTATCATAGTTTTCGTTTTTAGGATGTTAATATCTAAGCCACATTCTGCACTATGCCTGTTTTCTTGCTCCACTAGGTTTTGTCATTTGCCTGTTCTTAGCTCATCTCAACTCAAGTGTCTGAAAGATTCTTAATGCGGCCACGGACAAGGCACTCGGCAAAGCAAGATTAGAAATAGAATTAAAACATGAGGTAGACTCAAAAACAGAACTACAAGCATTATACTTGTCAGTCCTATTAAAAGACGGCAATAAACTACGCGAAATACTAACTCAATGTGGACTGACAAAGACAATAGTGATCACGTCAAATCTGTTCATTAAACTTTTTGCGTCCGTGTGATTACTCCGTTATACGAACTTCCCACACACTTTCGATAGCGCAAGACTATGAGATGGCAATAGACAAGTAAAGCCGTGAAACGTGCCTCGGGATAATCTTAGTCTCATACAAGATAGATAAGGCGTGCTCTCCTTGTCAGCTTGCCACATAACAACGATCGAGATGAGGATCACTTTCGAAACGAGAACCGAGGAACGGTATACTTTCAAGGTGGAAAAATACTGTAATTTGTTTTCCAGTATGTGGCAAGAGGAATATTCTCTTATATTGTTCATTGTAGAGAAGGCGCGCAGGTGGTTTCCAACCCCATGTACGATGTGCTTAAACAACTTTGAAGTGGAGATCGAGAACTCCGGTGTTGGAAAAAAAACAACAGCTTGAGGCTACGGATAGTCACGTGTTGGATATGGAGATTGACCTCGTCAGCATCCATAGCGAGTAGATGTTCTTCACGGTACATATTGCGGCACCATATTCACGCGATATTATCAAGTTTAATACATATTTTATAGCTGGCTTTCGGGGCAAGGGAAATACAATATGAGATAGACACTCAGGAGTCATTAGACTCTCCTCATCAGAATGTCTGAAGAGGTCTAAACATTTGCGGAAAGGGGGTCGCTTTTGGCCTTCAAACGCCATTTTCAAAAGCCGTAGAATTTTTTGTAACAACAAATCCATAGGGCCTTCACTGTCGACGACAGTGAGGGCCCTGTGGGCCCAAAAACTTAAAAACATCCATCGATCGGTCTAGCAATCCACCGAACACTAAACCGCAAAATGATTGCCGGACCGATGCAAATGAGGCTCGAAGGGATTCTTCTTTGTTGCGGTGAATTAAAATTGAAGTACCCTTTAATTATGAAGCATATTGTCTCAGCTCAATAAATAGCTGGAAATTGCACCACACGTCCATACACATATAACGTAAGTAGACCCGCAAATCACGTTTTATGTAGATGTCTAGACTTGTTCTAGTATGTGTTATTAAATTTAGCTTCCATTTTTATGTATACTGTGTAAGGGTGGGGGGATTTATAGGGAGGAAATTCGAAAAAGGGGGGGGGGGGTGGCGTTCTGAACATATGGTAAAGGGGGGGGCATGGGCCAAAAAAGGTTGAGAACAACTTATCTAATTGCTTCTAATGATCTCTGATGACAGTACAAAAAATACCACACGGCGGACAGAACTATTCAGACAATCCTTCACAAACGAATGAAAACCGTAAACTGATTAGAGAAATTACGTGTTGACTTTCTGGGACCACGTGGGAGTAGTGTGGAAGGTCAAGACGGGACTCGTGCACTGAAGGCCATGGCAGTGGTGGACATGGGACTGAGACTTGCATACACTCTCTAGAAACAATTATTTCGGTGATTGTGTATGGCTGGAGGTGGTTACAATATTGCATAATCACCCCGGGAAGCTGAAACGCATGCACATTTAAGCCTTGAAAGTTGCTTTGGGCTGTACAAGGGACACGTCCGCTCTTGCCGTTTATATATGATAGGCACACCATGCCCCAGGCAAAAATGTATCTTAAGGTCGCAGTAGACAAGGAGCATCCTCTGTATGAGGCTTCGGGTGACATCAGGGACACAGATCGAAGAGAGACAGCTCTTTGATCACACAGGCTGAAAATACTATCAGACATGAAATTGGTACGGTTATGCGGGGAGAAGAATTGACCATGGTAATGTCAAACAAACCAGCTGTGTATTAGAATGATGTTACTTTTAAACGAGGGTGCCAGGAATGGACAGCAGGTGAGATATAAGCGTCTGCAACAGCTAACTGACAACTCACACCCAAGTGATCTCATTATACGCATGAATGGGTCAATGGGGACAAATACATGGAGTGGGTGGGACTTCAATGCAAAGGCCAAGAAAAACTAAAAAAATGTCTGGCGTGCGATATCATGACTTCCAGCTTGACAACTGAGGTTGACCCTGTAACCTCAGCATTAAAGTGGCTGGAATGTAATACAGCCTGGTATGCATTTGTAACGGGCTCGCAGAGCATGCTAGGTCAAACACAAACTGTAATATTCCGCTTGGAGTGGCTTGCATCGCTCGACAAGACGAAGATCATATCGTGGATTTTCTGCCAACGGCATGGGGGTATGCGAGGAAATGAACAGGCAGTTAGACTGGCTCCTGCCGCGCCTGTGGGCGGCGATCTACTTTAAGACCAGGTCGATAGTTAGTCTTTCCTCTTGAGCCTAAGGCGGCGCATAGGGCAGAAGTCCTGTCTCTCCATGCCTGGCGGTTCGCTGCTGTCTGTTGTAGATCTTGGATATTTACTTGGCCGTTGAATGAGCCTTCTCTAATGATGGTTCGACGCAGGGTCTCTCTTGGTCTTCCCCGTTTTCTTTTCCCTACTGGTGACCATATGAGGGCTTGGTAGGGGAGTCTTGACTTGTCCATTCTGAGTACATGGCCGATGTAGTTCCAACGGCGTCTTCTTATGAAGTTGGATACTGTATCTTGCTTAGTTTCTTGTCTTATTTGCGAATTGGTTCTGAAGTCTGTCCAGTGGATGTTTAGAAGTCTTCTAAGACATTTGTTCTCAAAATTGTCTAATTTTTTTATCTAAAGCTACCGTTGATTTCCAACTTTCACATCCATACGTTAACACTGGAATCACACAAGAGTTGAAGATTTTAAGTTTTGTGTGTTTGCTGAGTGTCTTGGACTTCCAGATGTTTGACAGTTTATTGAAGGCACTAGATGCCAGTGCGATTCTAGATGATATTTCTGGTGTTGAATCCCCTGTAGATGTCATTTTGCTTCCAAGGTATGTGAAGCTGTTGACTTTTTCAAGAACGTAGCTGTTCAATTTGGTGTCATCTGAACTGTTGGTAAGATCAATAGTCGATGCGTACCAGGTCGATGCGTACAATAAACTGATACCGGGCAGAAGTACAGCAAAACAGAATGTGGATTCACAATCTGAAAGGCTGATTCATCGACTGGCGATAAGTGTCTGGAAAACGCTCAACGCATAGAGTAAAAGTAGGCGGGCAACATGCAGACTGCCAAACTTCCCATTCAGAATATCCAGATTTCCCACTAGCATGGGAACTTTTCGTTGACAACCGAGGTGGACGGGGCACGTATGAGAAAAGTCCCTTAAATCTTGATCTCATACTGGGCAATTATGGAAAAAAATGAACTTGAAAACTTAGTGACAACTGGCAAATTTGATGGTAAAAGAGTAAAGATCAAGAGGAAGCCAACAAGAAGAGAAGAATACCTGGTTGGCCTGGCAACATGCACATTCACGACAAGAACACAGACCTGGTGATCGTGTGAAATTGCGAACCATCACCTCCCATGATCATCATCATTACATTTGATTCATACTTCTTCCAGAAAGAAGATATTGATGTATTAACAACCATACTCCCCATCTCATACAAGTAGTAAAGTAGTGTAGTGGGCTCTACAGTCTGAGGCGGAAGTTAATTTTCCCATCGTTTATTATAGATTCTACTTCCTAGTGGAAACTGTTATCTGTTATTTATTACCGCACAGGAAAGGACTCTTATTGCGCATTCAACCATATTGTTCTTCTGTCTGAATTATATAATCTTAAAGAAGAGAAAATTAATCACCCCATCTGATCTTATCTAAGCCTGTTAACGTTTCACACTATAACAACTTCCGGATATGGAAAATGGCCGATGACTCGGATTCAGTGGTAGGTTGTTGTTGTTTGTATATTTTAGCTGCAATTTAGGTAAGTAAGATAGCAGTTGGAGAAAATTATTGTGCAACGTGGCGTTTTAAATGAAGTCGTAATAACGGGGAATGAACATGCTTAAATCAGCAAGATCATATTGTCCTAGTTTCCACGATTCCATCTGATAAATTTATTGTTGTTGACATTTTGAGCCATCGATTTTGATCAGAAAAGAAACATTATATAATTACACTTGAAAGTTACATAATACAATTCTCTCCCCAAACAATAAATTCGTGTTTGATGTGGCTTAAATAAATGTTATTTCCATTGATGGGATAGTCAACGCTAAGAATATAATTTTAATTCATGGTATATTTAATTATATTAAAAAATGTTAAAATGAATTGAATGCATTTGATTTGCAATTTAATTTATAAATTAATAATAATAATATTTAGTAAGCTCCAGACCTCCAGACAGACGTGCACCATAACGATGTCCTTATGTAAAGCCTAAACAACCTTTTTCAAGCGATTTTGTTAGTAATGAACGAGTATTTATTTATTTACATTTAACTCTGTTGTTAATATCTTTTTCTTGACCAAACATTCTTTTTTGTTTTGCTTTCAAAGTATTATGATTCATGAGTCAAGACTCTCCTTGAAGGAGTTTCTTAAAGAAGGAGGCCTTCCTTAAAACAAAATATAAATCACAGGTGTTATGAACTATAGACATTAGTGAGTATCTTACTATCGTCACTATCGATAATGAAGTAGTCAGAAGGACCATCTGGGAAAAAAAGGCCCGTCAACTACTTGGTCATGTGACCTTGTAACCCAGCAGGTATGCTGTTCAGGTCCGGTGAATCATATTGTCTGCTTCTCAATAACTTCCAAAGTCCTAAGTCTGTGATGCAGATAATTATTCACTTATTGTGAATCTACTTTTCCAGTGGAAGTTCTAACAAATGGAGGGTTTTCAAAATTGTCATTATCAGCACAGTTAGATTAAGTTATTAAATTGATTTATTTGGTTGTTTTGGGATTTGAGGTTTGAAGATTGAACACAAACCTCTACTGGCAATGTTGATTAGAAGCACTAGACTTGAGTTTCGCTCTTGTTTGAGGTCATCAGTATTGCATATCACTGACTTGACCCGGGATCAAAATCTTGATCACCGGCATGTGGGGCGGGTATATAACAAATTGACCATGCGGCGCACGTTAGACGCGACCAAATTATCATACTAGCTTGTTCCAGGCTCAGCAAATATGCACAACCGTGGAGTATAATAATAGTAAAACATATGTGTATATATATATATTGTACTTTGCATCTTTATAAAAGTGTTATGTGCTGAATTAAAGAAGTTTTTCAGATAACCTCATCTTATTGCTACTGTTGTGTTTCTTTCATGCATGCATTTTATTTTAACTGGCAAAGCTCTCCTTTATACTTTCCTTTTTAGTGTGGGTGAGATTCTTGTATTCTTGTCTTCACAGCTTCATACTATTTCTTGTGTCCGTATGATATATTTTTATGCATGTCGTCTACTTAATAATTATCCAATTAACTGTATTTTAATTATGCTTAATGTTATTCTTCTTGTAGGCTTCCTCTGGATTCATGTCTGAAGATGACATGGTTGCGTCCAGCTCTTCAAATCATTTATTTGAGCACATTGACCAACCCAACACAGCTGTGGGAAGCTCTAGTGCTTTGGGATCATGTTCGTTAAGGAAAATCAAAATTAAAGATGATAAAATCTGTGGTGTTTGTGGAGACAAAGCCTTAGGGTACAACTTTAATGCTGTCACCTGTGAATCTTGTAAGGCATTCTTCAGGAGAAATGCTTCAAAAGAAAAGGTACACTAAAGTTTACTAATAAGCTTTATAATATTGAGTAATAATTTGGAGCAAAAGATTCAGGCTTTCAAAAACATATGTAACAGAAAACTTCTGCACATCTTGTTTAAAGAACATAACACACATGGTAAAGACATCTATACATCTTGTATACAGACCATACATGCTATAGAAAACATCTACAAATCATGTATAAAGAATATAAAACAAATGTTACAGAAAACATTTGCACATCTTGTTTAAAGAACATAAATAAAATGGTAAAGAAAACATCTATACATCTTACATACAGAACATAAATGGTTTTTTTTAAAAACAACATATACACATCTTGTTTATAGAATATAAAACAAATGTTACAAAGAACATATACACATTTTGTATACTGAACATTAAACATATTTTATAGGAAAATCCTATCCATCTTGTATAAAAGACAAAACATCTTGCAGAAAACCTATATGTTTAGTTTAGTTTAGTTTATGGATCAACATCACGGCACACGGGTGCAACCCATAAGTGCTCCGTTCTCCTCCTAACTCAAACCTGAGTCTGGAGAAACTCAGCTCAGTGCACGAGGATCCTGAAGTACTTGGGTAGATTTTTAACTCGAAATTTTCCCTGGGCAGCGCCGTTAGGCTACGCTTTTCGATTTCCAATTGCCAAGGGATTTTTTTACGTGCGCAACAATACACACGGGCGTCCGATCTCACTACCCAGAGACCAGGGGAAATTACTGGAAGTCCCGGTGGATTCTTTAAATAAATCCTGGTCCTCACCGGGGCCTGAACCCGGGACCTCCAGCACTCGAGGCGGACACCATACCTCGAGACTACGCAGCCCCCCCCCTCCCCTGCAGCCACCTATATGTATCTTGTGCAAGTAAACAACCTGTTTCCAAGTGTTGGGTGTGTTGGATTATGTTGCTAGCCCCATATTTTTATAGAACTATTATAGAATTATATAATATACAATATATATATTCATATATATATATATAAAATTTCCAATTCTAATTTTCGAAAAAAAAAATAATTCCAAATTCGGTCTCGTCTAACCTGCTTCCTCAGCGGTGGTTATTGTTGAGATCCGTTGTTGTGTGGATTGTTAGTCCTAATTCATACTGGTTTTATTGGTTCCGCTCTGTTTGTCGGATAACGTTTTTGTGCTGTCTGGTTATTTTCTTTCTGTCTTATGCTGGTCCTGATAAAGACCGTTCCTTGGGTGGGCCTACTAGGTTCCGCAGTCTTTCATTTGTTGGTTTCTTTCTCTATTAGCACCATTACGTGCTTGTTGTTTCTTGTGTTGTCCTCACCGGAGCTGGTCCCGGTGACGTTCATTCCTCATAAGGACTCGATGTAGGGAAAGGCAGAGAAATTAAATGCAGTTTCAAGTTGTTCCCCCCGGTCAGCTGCCCGTCCTCTACGTTCGCTTTCTTGTTTTCGTCATTGGTGTATGGGTTGGTGCAACAACAAGACGACCTGGTCTCCCTGTCATCCTCGTTCAGGAGCCCTTCCGGAAGAGCCAGCTCACCATCCTGCCACTCACCCCGCCACACTTTTTCCCCCCAAATATATATATATATATATATACACACATACATTTAAAAAAAAAAATTAACAATATACATATAAATATATACAATGTTGAAAGGTTATATGGCCTGCCCTGTTCTGCATATGAACTGTCTGACCAGCCGCTGTATTTCTGGGTTGCTGTTTGTGTGCAGGCACTCCCTCATTGTCATTGGCATCCCAGTTTTGACGAAGTAATCTCTTAGGTCCCTTCGCTCACTATTGTACTTGTCGCATGCTAGTAAATAGTGTTCAATGGTGTTGTCTTCTAGGCACGCTATGCAGAATGGGTTTTCTCTCGCGTCTTTCCAGTTACCAAGTCTGATTTTCCACAGCTGTCTGTTTGCCGGTGCTTTCATGTTGGTTTTGGCTTGTGGTTTGTAGCTGGGTTTGCCAATGTTGGATTATCTGACTTCAGAGGTACTTGTAATTTACATCCTCAAGTCAAAGATAAGTCAGCATCCTAGTGCAACTGACCTGTGTAGGGGTTAAATCCGCTACCTTGGCATCAGCACACTGGAAGTTTAAGAGTGAGCACATTTATCCATTTAGTTACTCTGACCTCCGCACGGATGATCTGATTCCCCACTTGGTGTTATAAGTCCTTCTTATAAACCTCTTGACCTCATCTCAGGTTATGTCTACATCAGGCTGAGGTAGTCATTCATCTTATTTTGCCAGTCTGTCAGCCTCTACATGTTCGGGTATATAGCAGTATGATGAGATATATCATACAACTCTTTTGGATTTCTAGCACAGCCCGTGGTGTGCTGCTCTTAGGTCTGCTAGTTCTGTATTGATGTTGTTCTTCAGTATTAAGACAGATGACTGTCGTTTTACCAATTCCACATTTGCGTGCATTACGAATTCCTATCTTTTATTTAGTTTTAATTAAATTAGTTTATTTTTAAGTCCTGTGCTGAGTTTCATATTGCTACTTGTTCATTTTGGTGGGGTTGGTAATATGCATGGATGATCTTTTTTCTTTATTCCTCACTTTGTAGTTCACTGGGCTGATTTTTGCTTTCCCTATTACCAGTGTTTACTGAAAAATCCTGCGCATCTTGTATAAAGAACATGAATAAAAAGTTACAGAAAGTTAGTTACTCAACAGATCATCCTCATTGCACATCGAACCATTCAGTCCATAAGTGCTCGGATCCCCTCCTCAGTAAATCCTATTGCGGCATGTAGCGGCTCACGCCAGTTCTGTGTTGGTTTATTAATCTTCTTTGGCTTCTTGCATAGTGTTCTTGTCGGGCCATTCCTCGCAGTCTGACCATGGTTGTAGATTCACAATCATCACTTGGTTCTCGCAAAAGTCTTACTTGTCGCAGAGCATTCAGTATATCATCCTGGTCCATGGCTCGCCCACCCCACCATAGTAGCCTTACTTGCAAGCCTGCTTATTTCCTTGAATGAAAAAAATGTTAAGACTTCAACTAACAAAACTATTAATGATAAACTAATTACTGAAGCATTTTTCATAGTTAAAAAGATAAATAGCGTAAAAGATAAATGAGCATAGCCTACGATGGGTAGCGTTGTGATATTCTGTTGTGATAATTTGGTGTGTCCAGTGTGTGCCGCGTGGTTACACACCCACTTCACACGCGTGATCCGGGACTGTTTCCGGATCTGGTCAGGAATATGCACTACTGACGAGCTCAAATGAGGGCGAAACTCGAGTATAGTGCTTCCATATTGACGTGGATAGGCCTTAGGTTCATACCAGAATGCGATCGGCGTTGCCAGTAGTGGGTTGTGCTCAATATTTAAAAAGATAAAAGACAGTATGGCTCTTTACAGGATTATAAAGAATGTACAAAAACAAGAATATTGTACATATAGTTTTCTTTCCATTACCTGGTACAAACAAATATTTGTTTGTGTTCATATTCTTCATTGAAAATATCAGAGTAGTTGCAGGTCCACATGACCCAATGGATAAGAATGCGTGTTCTTAAACATCTGGTGTGCTGATGCCGAGGTTAGTGGTTCATCCCCTACTCCGGCAACTGGACTCAAATGTTGACCTATCGTCCTTGACTTGGGGACGTTAATTACAAGTACCTCTGAAGTTGGAGTGGGTTCGCCTGATGGCGATGGGTATTGTTAATAGGGAAAACAAATCCGTAAGCAAAATGAAGTCCATCACTACCATAAATAGTGTATATGGACTACGCTTGAGTTCAAAGCAAGTGAGTGGACAAAAAAAAAAATCAGAGTAGTGGTTCTTGACTGACCTTTCCTTGACCTTCCTGTTGCAATCCATGCACTTACTCCAGGTACCAAAGTAACGTGAAAAATTAAAGCTAAAAAATCTAATTTCCATGCCTTTATGGCATATCAGGTATATGGTGCTAAGCCAGTATTTTCTTGGCCAAATGACCTGGAAGGCTGATATGGTCAGTGTTATACCATCCAGCTTACCTTCTAGATTTTCTGATAGCCAGTTTAAGAGTCAGGGCTTGACTCTGGAGTGATGTGGACACAAAATAATCACTTCAAGAGGGACTCAAACCTAGGACCAACGTTCAGGGTTTCGTGCACATTAATGGACTCACTGGCATGTTTGTTCACTAGCTGCAACATTACCAAGGTTGTTAATGAATATAAACTAAACATTTGATTGTACTTGTATGCAAAAATATAAATGTTTCTTTTATGTGTTTTCTCTGCATTCCCAGTTACCAGTTTGCTTATTTGACAACAATTGTGTTGTGGACATTCGGACAAGAAGATTCTGTCCAGCTTGCCGGATTAAAAAGTGCTATAAGATTGGCATGAAGAAGGACATGATTTTAGGTAAAGTAGTGCACATCTTGTGTTCACACTAATGAAATTTAACTTGAACAGTTTGCATTAAACTACCAACTGTAGGTAAAAGTAGTGTTTATTTTTTTTTTTCAAACTAATTAATTTTAGTTTGGACAGTTTGCATTAAATATACACTTTTGACAAGTACTTAAAGACTTTTCTTTACTTCTGTATGGAGCATCTTAGGCAGACACTGTCTGGCTGAGGCAGACATTCGTCTGGCTTACGAAGAAAGGATTAACTATAATTTCCACTGTGCGAGATCTGTTTTGCATGAAAAAGGGGGCTGCAAGAGAGTCACAGCACTTCTCCACGATGATGATAGGCAATCATTAGCTAGAACTGACATCATCACTTGGAGAAATCTTGAGTATGCTTGGAATGAGAATGTTGCTTGTCTACTTGGAGGTTGGGGGGGGGGGGGGGGCCAAGCCAACATTAGCCACCAATTCCTCAAATCATAAAGAGTGAACAATTTAAATTGACAACAGTTGAACAGTTAATCATAATACTTCTGTCTCAGACACTTTTTTTCCCCTTTCACTCTACTCAAGTAATTTGTTTAGCTCTGATTATCCTAAGCAGGAAAATTGTTTGGACAGCCAAAGTGAGTCATATCAATGGTTTGAAACAAGCTAAGACACAGAGACAACTTGATAAACATAAAAGAGAGACAGTAATCTTCCTTTGACCGCATTATGAGACGAGAAAAACAGAAAAGACTTAGGGAAAGAGAAATAGAAGAAGCCGACAAAAGAAGATTCTTGACAACCTGAAAAGTGTCAAGACACAAATTGATACATGCTGTGGAGAAGCATGATTGCCCATGCCAGTCAGCAACCAGTTATTGTGCCTTCTATGTGGCCTGAATTGGTTAAGTGGAGTTCTACAACAACAACAGCAGTGTATGCCCTAAAAAAATGGTGTTAAAAATTACTTCATGTGAAGCTCTAAAAAAAAAATCCTTGCTTTGAAATTTGGTATAAATGTCTGTGCTGCCGTAATGCACATCTTGTGTGAAAAGAAAAAAAAAAGAGACATCAAATTGTTGTCTTCTTCTTCACCTTCTTTTGTTGGCTTAAAATGTGTCTGTATATGCAAAGATGTCTCTTATATGGGCTTCATTGTCTTTTTTCATTCACACAGTGGTCCATAGAGTTTATCCTCCATTGTTGTTTCTCTAGGCCAGAAGGTTTACCTTGGTATGTCATATTTTGGGCAATCTTGAAGTATGTGATCTGCTGCCTGTGGCACCAGTCCACATGTCAGATTCTCCAATCTTGAATTTTGTATACTAGTGGTTTCTTAATCGATTATGATTTGTTCTAAGCCGCAGAATATTTTGTTCTGGTCTGTCCATAAAATGGTAATTGTCTTTTCCTAGTGTTGGTGGCTTTCGGATTGATTTGATGATTTTTATCTTTTGTTGGTATGTGACAGGTTGTTTTTCTGTTGCTCCTTTCTTAGCTAGACTATCAGCTCTCTTGCTTCCAGGCACTCCACAGTGAGACTGTATCCACTGTATGGTGACCTTACACCAGCTGGCTAGATCAGACAGTTGTGTCAGTAGTGCTTGCAATTTCCCAGGCAGGAGTACCTCAAGTACAGATTTTGTATTTGTCAATAGCACCACAGTCTGTGTAGCATGATTGGTTTTCAGTAATTTCTTGGTTGCTATCTTGATTGCCTGGGTTTCTGCGTCATAGTTATGGCAGTACTTTCCTGTTGGTACTCTGACCATGTCCCTAGCATTATTTGGGTATTCTAATGTACGATCAAATAGTTTATTTCTGTATGTTCTCACACAAGAGCTTACTCTCATAGACCAAGACCACTGGTTACTGAAAACTATTAACTATGATATTCATTTCCATAGAGACAGATGCACGCAGATGATTCTCTCTCTCTCTCTCTCTCTCTCTCTCTCTCTCTCTCTCTCTCTCTCTCTCTCTCTCTCTCTCTCTCTCTCTCTCTCTCTCTCTCTCTCTCTCTCTCTCTTTCTCTCTCTCTCTTCCCCCTGCCCCTCTCTCTCTTTCTCTCTCTGTCTGTCTGTCTCTCCTCTCTCTCTCTCTCTCTCTCTCTTCTCTCTCTCTCTCTCTCTCTCTCTCTCTCTCTCTCTCTCTCTCTTAAGCAGATGCACACACAGACAGAAAAACAGACACACACACACACACACACACACACCATTCTGAAGTACTGTCTGTTATATTTTATATCATATTGATTTATCTGTCTTTTTTTAAACGGTATTTTGTATCTTAGATGACAATGAGAAAAGAAAGCGGATGAGTAAAGTCATGGCGAACCGGGCCAAGCGAGAACACCTGCCAGCACCAGATACCCCCCCAGTCCAAATCAAAACTGAAGTAGACACCAGCGATTCCGTGATGGGAGAGCCTGCCACGCTGGAAACTATCACCGAAGTTGAACGGCCACCAACCCCTTTTGGAAAGGCACATGGTAACACATCAGACATCATCTTCAGGCATGTTCCCAAGCAGTTATTGCCTGCAGACTGCAGGCATGTATTACAAGCTGACACTCGCTGAAAGCTCCCTCCTCACACATGTTACAAAAGCATACCAGGAAACATTAGCGGCCATGCCAGAAATGGGTCCTTACTCAGAACCAAAGCAGTACCAAAAAGCAGCTGATCTAGTCAATCACTCTGAGGTTTGTGTCAGAAAGCTGATAATGTTCGTAAAATACCTCGATGACTTTAAGCGCTTAAGTCAGGAAGACCAAATTGCTGCCTTGAAAGCATGTGTGATGAACACAGTCTTGCTGCGGTCAGCACTTTTCTACAGTATTGAAAAAGATGCTTGGTTGACACCCAAAGGGGAAATTCCGACGAGCATTCTAAAGAACACAACAGGTTTTGTCTCGCTTCACAACAACCATGTCTACTACTGTCGGAGAGTCAAGTCAATGGCCCAGGATGATTACCACATTTATGCTCTTCTTCAGGTTAGTGGACTCATTGTTTATGTGTTCTATACATTTCTTCATGATTTGGGCTCATTGTTTATGTGTTCTATACATTTCTTCACATTTTGGGCTCATTGTTTCTGTGTTCTGTACACACCTTTGGGTTAGATAACTCGTCCGCAGAAGTCGGATGTGTCGGCCTAACGGCGCAAGAACGCAGCTCTGCTGTAAACAGGCACAACGCAATCACGTCCGAAAAAAAACTCCGGATGAACGAAGAAGAAGAAGATAACTCGTCATTTATGTATGTGTTCTGTGCGCTTCTTTGAAAACTTATCGTTTATGTGTTCTATGCATATTAGTACATTCATTGTTTATGTGTTCTTTATACTTCTTCAGGATAGTGGATTCATCTCGTGTGTGTCTGGGTGGGTGGGTATGGGAGGGGATGAGTGTTTAAAAAGATAAAATACATTTCTTCAGGTTAGTAGACTTAAAAAGTTTTTATCCCATATGGCTCGGTCTCTTTCCGCAGCGCGGAAAGTGTCGCACATAGCACCACGAATTCCATAGCGCCAGCGATGACCCTCAGGAGTCTCCGGAAAAAATGCACTTGTGAACCGAAGTGGGCCCAGAATTGAACCCTCAACCTTCAGAGCCCAAGGCAGATGGCTTGACCACTTCGCTGCTGAGACACCCGGTTTAAGTAGACCAGTAGACTAAATTGTAGACTAGTAAGTTAGACTCATCATTTGTGTTCTGTGTACTTCTCAGTCACCACATCTTCGTTACCTCCAGCCTTGACCATGGGCATTGAAAATGATATACAAGGACATTTTGTGGTTAACGGCAGTGTTTGGTAGCATTATGTATGTGGGGAAGGAGTTTTAAGTGGCTGAACTGTTCTGGTAATTCAAGTGTCTGACAGTGAGAAAACTGACAGCAGCATTATCATCTAGTGCCCTCTCACCTTTGAAAGTCATCTGCTGTGTGTCTCCCAGCACTTTCTGTCTTGCATCATGGTGCACTCATACAAGCTTCTTCCAGTTCATCTCTTGATCTTGCACACCCACATGCTGTGTTGGCAACGAGCAAGGTGATATTTTGGCTTAGAAAGTAGTTATAGCCAGGCATTCACAATAATTAATGAGGAGATTGCAGGTGTTACTAGCTCAGGCATCAAAACCATAAAGTATAGGTGAGGTGAAAATTAAATTATGGGACGCTTCAACAGAAGAAGTGGAATAGAGAAATTAGCCTTTTGTGGGACAATATTAGGCAATAGAACAAACAAACAAATATACAAACAAACTTTATTTTCAAAGGGTTCAGAATTGGGCATGCAGGCGCATCTGATATTCTGCTCTTCTTATCTCTCTGCTCTAGTACATTATTTCATTCATGCATCACTTATGAAGCTAATCTTAGACAAAAATGACAACAAAAGCAATATGCATTAAAACAGAGTGAATACATGTCTCACTAAAGCTAATTTTTTACATGGCAATTATAATTACCTAAGGTAGGTATAATATACCACAGTTAGGGGAATGTTTATTATACTAGTTGTCATTTAAGATAATTATTATTTTTGTTTTTTCTTTATTAGCGTGGCATGTGTCTGTATTGAGATAGTTTTCAAATAGATTGTATGTATGTGGATTGGTGGTGTCTTTGACGCAAGAGCTGCGAGGGAAGGCAGAGAAAGATGTATGTGGAAAACTTAAACAGCTGTTCAGTGAATAGTAATATAAGCAACATAAGCTTTATTGAAATATCAGATAATGGAAGGAATCAGAGATTCATGATCAAGAACAATGAAATTATTCCATCTGTAAGTGAAAACATGTGCCTTTGTACACTGTTTCCCTTGAGTTTCAGGCATTCTCGACCAGAGCACCTGAGGAAGAAATTTAATATATAGCATGATCTGACCATCTCTACCCACATCATCTTGGTCATTTGTGATCTCTTCTAATGAACGGCCCTCTCTCTGTTGTGTCTCCAGTTTGTGATCTCTTCTAATGAACAACCCACTCTCTGTTGTGTCTCCAGTTTGTGATCTCTTCTAATGAACAACCCTCTCTCTGTTGTGTCTCCAGTTTGTGATCTCTTCTAATGAACAACCCTCTCTCTGTTGTGTCTCCAGTTTGTGATCTCTTCTAATGAACAACCTTCTCTCTGTTGTGTCTCCAGTTTGTGATCTCTTCTAATGAACAACCATCTCTCTGTTGTGTCTCCAGTTTGTGATCTCTTCTAATGAACAACCCTCTCTCTGTTGTGTCTCCAGTTTGTGATCTCTTCTAATGAACAGCCCTCTCTCTGTTGTGTCTCCAGTTTGTGATCTCTTCTAATGAACAACCCTCTCTCTGTTGTGTCTCCAGTTTGTGATCTCTTCTAATGAACAACCCTCTCTCTGTTGTGTCTCCAGTTTGTGATCTCTTCTAATGAACAGCCCTCTCTCTGTTGTGTCTCCAGTTTGTGATCTCTTCTAATGAACAACCCTCTCTCTGTTGTGTCTCCAGTTTGTGATCTCTTCTAATGAACAACCCTCTCTCTGTTGTGTCTCCAGTTTGTGATCTCTTCTAATAAACAACCCTCTCTCTGTTGTGTCTTCAGTTTGTGATCTCTTCTAATGAACAGCCCTCTCTCTGTTGTGTCTCCAGTTTGTGATCTCTTCTAATGAACAGCCCTCTCTCTGTTGTGTCTCCAGTTTATGATCTCTTCTAATGAACAACCCTCTCTCTGTTGTGTCTCCAGTTTGTGATCTCTTCTAATGAACAACCCTCTCTCTGTTGTGTCTCCAGTTTGTGATCTCTTCTAATGAACAGCCCTCTCTCTGTTGTGTCTCCAGTTTGTGATCTCTTCTAATGAACAACCCTCTCTCTGTTGTGTCTCCAGTTTGTGATCTCTTCTAATGAACAACCCTCTCTCTGTTGTGTCTCCAGTTTGTGATCTCTTCTAATAACAACCTCTCTCTGTTGTGTCTTCAGTTTGTGATCTCTTCTAATGAACAACCCTCTCTCTGTTGTGTCTCCAGTTTGTGATCTCTTCTAATGAATGAACAACCCTCTCTCTGTTGTGTCTCCAGTTTGTGATCTCTTCTAATGAACAACCCTCTCTCTGTTGTGTCTCCAGTTTGTGATCTCTTCTAATGAACAACCCTCTCTCTGTTGTGTCTCCAGTTTGTGATCTCTTCTAATGAACAACCCTCTCTCTGTTGTGTCTCCAGTTTGTGATCTCTTCTAATGAACAACCCTCTCTCTGTTGTGTCTTCAGTTTGTGATCTCTTCTAATGAACAACCCTCTCTCTGTTGTGTCTCCAGTTTGTGATCTCTTCTAATGAACACCCCTGTCTTTGTTGTGTCTCCACCTTGAAGTAGTTGGAGGGCCAACTTGTTACAGTGACCCCAAGAGCTATGTTGGCAGTAGTATAGCTACTCTCAGGGTCGCCCATGTTGGACAGATCAAGGGACAGGGAAAATGCAAAGTGTTGCACAAACCTGCTGCCTTGCATTGCTGTTTGCCACATTCAAAGCATAATTCACAGAGAAAACCGAGCTCAAAGTTAAGTTAATTTCCGTTACTAGGCAACATTTTTATGAACAGCTATATGTCATTCCAGTAAAAAGGAAAAATTATGATTGGTTATTATAAACTTTCTATTATTAGTATAAGACTCCATCTCCCATAACTTGCAAAAGCTGGTTAATTATGAAATCTCACTCAGAATGACATAATGGAATCTTCGGCTGAAATATCAGGATTTCTGCAGCAGAGAATTATAATACTCTTTAAAGAATATAAATTATACAACCTTGTTATATTCCATTAACAGCTGAATGGCATGTTGGTGTCAATTAATTTAAAAATATGACAGAAAATATTGCAGTTGCCATTGTTTTTTAATTGCAAAATATTGATAGCTATTTTTTCTTATTTTTCAGACAATAATTGTCTTTGATCCTGCAGGCATGAATATCACCAACAGAGAGTTCATGTCATCTTTACAGGATCAGTACATCATCCTCCTGAAACATTATTTTGAATCCTGTTTCTCTTATGAATTTGCTAAAGAGTACTATGTGAGTGCTTTGGACAGACTGTGTGACCTGAAGGCCCTAAGTGAGGAGCATGCCAGTGTTCTGTTACAGGTGAATCCAGTGGATATTGAGCCTCTTATGTTAGAGGTTCTTAACTTGAAATAGCAGCATAAGCTCTTGTTTTCAGTTATGTGACTTACACAGAAGTGCTTAATTAGTTGTACAGATTTGAGGTTGTGGTGTATGTCAGTGCTATTCATTGGATGGTTATATATTTCATGAAGCAGTGCATCACTGGAATGGACTAACAAAATGTCATTACTTTAAAAGGAGTAAGGACCTCATGTCCCTGCCATTGTGATATATTCGAGGTATGGATCTTGGCTTATATTTTTTAAGTAAACAGAACTTGACGGATGAGGTGGTCAGTATCCAGCTGGCCTGCTTGTGCCTCATAGCATTCCCTGGCACCCATTTTACGAGGCCAGGTCCACTCACAAGACCATGTTGCTATTAAAAATTGAGAGGATTTGAGCCAATGGTACCAGGATGATAGGCAAGTCCACAAGCCACAGTGCCACCATGGCTTCTATAATTAAATTAACATGATTAAAAATGGAATTCCCATAGTTGTTATCCATCCACTGTTGATCTGTTGTCTTCACTGGTATCTGAAGAAATCACTTTCCCTCGATCTCTTGAGTAATAAGATTGGATACCTGACCTTCTCAAACAAAAGCTAAAAAACATTATGTGCCATGTGCAAACTGTGCACATTAAAAGGCCATGGTGTTTTGAAATTGAACGAGCAGGCTGTAAGTCCACTGCCCTGGCAAGATTGTAGGAAATAAGACCTGTTCATGAGAAGATGAAGCTCGTCACCTTGAATGTAATCTGTCTAAAGGCAGCAAACCATGCACAAATACATGCCAAAGTTGGACACAGTTAACTCTGAGGTACATCAATAAGTGACATGCTGAAAGAGGAATGCAGAAGAGGAAGAAATAAAACAGCTCTTTGACTAGAATTCCAGAGAGGGAAAATGATTGAGTGAATAACATAGACCATGGATGTAATCTGAAAAACATTACAATGGTTGAATCTGTGTATTCTGCCAGGTCAGTAGAGTGGTGATAAAATATGCATAAATGTAATTAATCTTTTGGCAGACATTTCATTTGATACAACAAAAGCTTGTAGATGTCAGGTTACTAATGGGAAGCACGCTTTATGCAACATTAGTCATGCTTTCATAGCTATGGTTATTGATGCATGCTTTTACTGTTATCTCCCTGATCCCTTGGTAGTGAATCAGATATCTAGATTTCTCAGAGAAAGGCTGAAAAATAGGTATTATGTGTATCTTGCTTTAATTTAAAATCCTTCAATATTGGACATTGTAAAAAGTAATTAGATTTTAAAAATGCTGTGCCAAAGCAGTTTCCCCGCTGTGGGTCTTTGATATGATAGGGCCATCACATAGGCCTGAATTCATGTAAGAATAAGTGGGCAATCTTTTCTCATTTAGCAGATGATGAGCCCTGGTGTCAAACTCTTGCTTGGCCATGCTCATGACATTATCAGCATAGTTCCCTATCAACTTCACTAACATCCCCACCAGTTTGATTAGGCCACAGCAGTGAATAATTTCAACGGAGGTCAGCTTGGCCGAATGGAAAAGAGCGTTCATTCTTAACCATCGGATGTGCTGATGCTGAGGTAGCGGGTACAACCCCTACACCGGTCAGTTGGACTAAAATGTTGACTTCTCGTTCTTGACTTGGGGTCGTAAATTACATGTACCTCAGAAGTCGGAGTGGGTTCGTCTGATGGTGAGGGGAAACTGGTAATAAGTCAAGCTAATCCACACGCAAAAGTCAGTCCAGTGTGCTAGAAGTAGTAACACGATGTATGGACTATGCTTGTGCTCAAAGCCAGTGAACGGGAAAAAACAAATAATTTCAATCTTTGAAAACCTACCCACAATAAAATACTTTCAGCATACCGGGATTCAGGTATACACATATGAGATCCTCGCTGGTGCAAAGGGAGTTTGTGCACTGAGCTGAGAATCTCCTATTGTGATCGATAAAAGGGGGAGACGAGTACTAATTGATCATTCCAAGCACAAAGAAGATGATCCTTGAACCCAGAAGTGAGTTCAGCTGCAATGATAGCTGTTGCCAGATTGCTGCTGGCTTTATCAGCCAGGTGTTTGTGGATTACGCAGATATTAAAGGACAACTACGTTTAGTGTGGTTGACATTTGTGATTTACCGTTGGTCAGATTTTAACACTGAAAATACAAAGACCTCTGTACATATGTTTGAAATATATACGTAAACAGAATTTAAATTGCATAATCACATAAACTACAATTGCCATATGTAATTATATAATTCGAAATGAATGAGTTTGTATATTTGTGATTGTTATATTTTTAACATATTGCACATAAGACAACAACTAGACCACATGCTAATCATTTCAATATAGTTTATGTAGAATCTAGAATATACCAGTAGTTGCATGTATACATTTGTTATGTGTGTATTGTGGTATTTGTCTGAATATGTACACTATAATGAACATTTGTTTTAATATTATAGATGTAAGCTGCATGTTACTTATATTTTAGTAGGACTGGAATAATTGAGAAGATCATATCTGAAATGAGATTATCTACTTCTGTTTCTGGAAATGTGATTTTAATTGATAATGCTTCCATTGTTATTAGATGATATGAAGAGAGGTTTTATTTTCTTAGGCTATGTTTCTTAGCTATATTGTTGCTGTTGTTTGTCTTAGTGCTGCTGAGTTGTTTACTTATAGCAGCCCAGTTTCATTATAATGAAGGTGCAGGGAACCATGCAGTGAGCTGGTAACTGTTGGACTGTCGGCTTTAGTAGCTTTCTCTAGATGTTGCCAAGTGCTTGGCACTTATGATAAGATGGCTGGTTCTTAGCTGTATAACAATCCTCTAGCAACTGGCCAGGTCATCTCGTGTTGGCCAACATTATTCAAAGTAGTCCAGGGTGAGCAACAATAGTATCATAGTCACCTTGTGGCATTAAGTCTCACTGTACTTAGTCCATTTACAGTAATCTTATTTTTCCACTATCCCGTATTTGATTATTTGTACTTCATTTTCATAACTGTGGGTTGAACTACACACATGTCCAGTTCATAACAAGAACACTTTTATATATATTTTTTCATGTAGAATTTTTCATGTAGTTGTGTTAGTGTACCTTTGTTGTTTGTGTGAAGGCTTTAGCCGCAATGTTCATTTAGTAACTTGTGATCATGCTCTAGTTAAGGTTCTAATTCTACTTCTCGTTTTTGTTGTATTATTCATTGCATAGTTCATGAGGACTGTTTGTTGTCTACACCACTCCTAACATTTTGTTTTCTCTCTGAGTGCCCATTTTTCTATTGTATTGTATTCAGTGTATTTTTACTCCTTTAGCTGCACATGTTGTTCTCTCATTCTTCATGATAAAAACTTAGGTGGTTTTGTTGTGAATCTGTAGCTTGCTGGTCCATAAACAGTGTCATGTCTCACAACTGTGTCATAAACAGTGTCATGTCTCACAACTGTGTCATAAACAGTGTCATGTCTCACAACTGGAATACTCTGGCCATATTAAACATCACAATGGTTTGGAAAGAACAGTGGTGGAAGACATGGCTCCTGGAAAAAAGAGGCAGGTGTTGACAGGCATGAGGTGGACTCAGGACATTGAAGGCCCTTGGGGGTGAATATTCATGAGACGGGGGAACTGGCAAAGGATCAAGAATATTTTTGGCGGGTAATAATGAAAGCGATGTTCTGCTAAGGATCTGCTATATGATGGTATCCTGTATATGTAGTGATCTTTCCCCTATCTTATCAGTGGTATTATTTTATGTTTTATATACAAAATGTACAGAGGTTCTGTAGCACAAGTATTTGAAAACCTGAATTCCTTACTCTGCATCTACTGTAAGTGTCCAGCTTTCACATTAATACTAGAGAATAGGCAGCACCAGATATTTGTATATGATATCTACAATAAAGTTAATTCCATTGTTCTGTCAAATGACGTCTTGTCATTGCAGATAGGCCAGCTTGAGTCTTATCTTGATCCCTTTGTCTGAACTTCCATCTCTACATGTACTGTGCTAGTGGACTCGAGATATTTAAAGGCATTTCCTTCATTGATCATCCAGCATGCTGGTCGGCTAATGTCATTTTCAGCTATTTACATGTAAAAAGTAAAGGTAATCTGATGGCAGATATTTCATTTGGGGTATGAAATGCCAGGCCTTCACATATTCTAGTTCATGGCATATTGAAGTGACAGTAGGCAGTTTACTTCCTAACTGCCTTTCTTTTTCAGACAATTCTGATAATTACCTGGTAGCTATTTTCTGAGTTCGGGCTATCTCCGGAACTGTGCTGGTTGGAAAAACGTATGCTCACACACATACAGATGCACACACATATGTGATTGTGTTAGTGTGTCTGCACTTGTATGCATGCATGTCATTGGGACATTGAACATGAGCAGGCAATATATAACAGTTTGGTGCATGTTGTCACATCTCTTATAGAATCTTCTCAGCCAGTTTATAAAAGGGACAGTCTGCAACCATACCCTTTGACTTTTGTTGGGGACAATCTAGCGCTTTGAACCTGTTCCCCCGGGAAGGTTAACCCGGTCAACAAATGCCCGCAGAAGTCGGATGTGTCGGCCTAACGGCGCAAGAACGCAGCTCTGCTGTAAACAGGCACAACGCAATCACATCCGAAAAAAAAACTCCGGATGAACGAAGAAGAAGAAGAAGAACCTGTTCCAGTTGTAATGATGCTGATTTTTTATGTATGTGTGTATGTGAGATAGAGAGAGAGAGAGTAAAAAATTATGTGTTTCATTCTGTCTGGGTCTGTATATGTACATTGTACATGTGTTTATGTATATATATATATATATATATATATATATATATATATATATATATATATATATATATATAATATATATATATTTGTTAAAGCTAAAAATTGTGTGTTTATACAATGTGCCATTTATTTGCCCAGAATGTCAACCAGATGTATACAGAATGTATTTTTCACAAATTTGTTCAATCCCAGATCTATATTTTAATATCACTGGGCATACAGGTGCGAAGATTTGTATGATGTTGCTGTGAAACCTGGTTACTCAGACATATTCATGCAACTTAAGATGTAAACAGATATATGCGTGCATGTTTTCTCCAGTATCTCTATTTCTTCAATTTCTGTGTAGTATGTCCTGGGTATTACTATTGATCACATTTTGTATTGCTAGAATTATGTGGTAACGTTTTTGTTTTAGATATTTGTTTCTTTGATAGAGTAGTGTCACCCTTTCTGCTGCTGGCCTTGGTATTTTAGTTACATCCATGCTACTGCTGACCTTGGTAAAGTGGTGGGTGACATCCCACCTACTGATGATTTTTTTAGAATGGTGACATCAGTTCTTCTGATGACCTTGGTAGAGTGGTGACATCCCGCCTTCTGATGACATTGGTGGAGTGGTGGCACGCTTCATTTTAATGACTTGGATAGAATTGTCACATCCCTTCTAAAGATGATCTTTATGGACTGGTGACATGCCTATCGATGGTGTTTTTAGAATGGTGACATCCCTCCTACTAATGACCTTGGTCAAGTAGTGACACTCTCCCACAATGATCTTGATAGACTGGCGGGTTCCTTCCTGCTGATGACCTTCACAGAATGGTGACATCTACTACTAATTATCTTGATAGAGTAGTGACATTCTCCCACTGATGACCTTGATAGAGTGGTGCATCTCTTTTACTCATTGATGGTCAAATGACCAACTGTCCTACTAATTATCTTGATAGAGTTGTGACATTCTCCTGCTGATGATCTTGATAGAGTCGTGCATCTCTTTTACTCAGTGATGGTCAAATGACCAACCCTCCTACTAATTATCTTGATAGAGTTGTGACATTCTCCCGCTGATGATCTTGATAGAGTCGTGCATCTCTTTTACTCAGTGTTGGTCAAATGACCAACCCTCCTACTAATTATCTTGATAGAGTTGTGACATTCTCCTGTTGATGACTTTTATAGAGTTGTGACATTCTCTTGTTGATGACCTTTATAGAGTAGTGACATATCTCCTACAGATGACATTGATATAGTGACCAAACCCCATTTACTCAGTGATGGCCCGATGATAACAATGGTGAGTGTGTCATTGTGCCAGACATACAAAGGCACAGGTTATTATTCACTTGTGTAGAGTAGCATGGAGCAGCAAATTTTAACATTGATTTTGTGTGATTTTTGTGTGAATATTTTTGTTTTATATATTTCTGATGCATACAGAAAGATAAATTATAATATTTACCCTAATGTTATTGTTTTTTTTAGCTGGCTTCTGTTATATGCACTGCTCAAAGCTATGTTTGTTTTAAAACCAATTAATACCTTTGAGGTGTTGTTACCAATATTCTGTGATGTGTTACTTTGTACTGAATGTATCCAAACTTTCAGTCTTCATTTCTTTCTCCCAGTGTCTGTGTTAACATGCATTGCCATACTTGTTTTTAAACAAGTGTCTTTACTGTGATTATGAAAAGTAGTACATTGTATTTGTTCATATTGATAACTGGGTTTTACAGTGTGGTTCTTTATATTGTAGATCAGTCTTGTTAGAGGGTTGCAAGAGAGCATTGTTATTTTATTTAAAAGTCTTTATTTGTTTCTATCACCAAACAAAACAAATGAAATTACAATACTGACATTCTTGGTTGCGGTTTACATGAATAAAGGAAAGTTTTGGATTTCCATGGCTACATACATTAGCTCCTAAAAAATTCTTTTCATTCAAATATTCTGTCTGTCTGTCTAACGCAATGGTATGTTAGTTTTTTTTCTTTTCTGTGGATACTACAGTAAACAAGGTTTTGATTCAGTTTATTAGCAGGTCATTCAAACATTAAAATATTTGCTCCAACACCTTTTAATCATTTTATAAAATAATGCGGTACTTCAGTTTTAATTCACCGCAACAAAGAAGAATCCCTTCGAGCCTCATTTGCATCGGTCCGGCAATCATTTTCCGGTTTAGTGTTCGGTGGACTGCTAGACCGATCGATGGATGTTTTTTTTTAAGTTTTGGGCCCGTAGGGCCCTTACTGTCATCGACAGTGAAGGCCCTACGAGCCCAAAAACTTAAATACATCCATCGATCGGTCTAGCAGTCCACGGAACACTAAACCGGAAAATGATTGCCGGACCGATGCAAATGAGGCTCGAAGGGATTCTTCTTTGTTTGCGGTGAATTAAAATTGAAGTACCAATAATGCTATTCATATTAAAGTAAAAATACATTTACCATCTAGCATAGTTTATAATAATTACAAGTTTTATTAAACTGTTAAAGCTTTTAGAATTGTTCAGCTCCTGTATGTATAATTTATAATGATAGTTTAAACGTTGTCTTGTCTGGTGTTCTCATCGCTTCAGTGTCTCTTAGATTATGCACATGTTTATGCCATGAAATGTTGGATACTTGACCTGATGTTTATGTAGTACATTTTGTGTGGGATGCTACTTCTGATGTATTCTGAGGTAGAATACTTTCTGGTGATATGAAATGTAGCATACCATACATGTATGATACTACTGTTTCAGTATTTGAAGTAATATGTGCACACCAGTGATCCTGGGTCCAGTCAGGGATATGCACTACTGACTAGCTGAAACGAGAGTGAAACTAGAGTCTAATGTTTCCAGTCTGATGTGGAGAAGGCCCAAGGTTCGTACCGGAATACAAACAGCGTTGCCTGTAGTGGGTTGTGCTTAATCTTCAAAACTCAAGTCCCGAAACAACCAAATAAATCAATATGGAGTAATATGTCAATATTTTATATACAGTAATATCTAGTAGCATTATCCTGATTATGGCCTTAGCATGGTCGGACAAGGGTTGTGTCCGCTCTTGGCATTCACTACGGGAGGGAAAGACTGGCAGATTCCTGCTGTAAGACTTGCATTTTTTGTTTTTAAAATTTAGTAGGTGTGTTGGGATATTATGCTGAGTAAGGCGGGAGCGCAGACAAGGGTTTGATGCCAGCTTATGATATTCACTACGGGAGTAGAAAGACCAGCCACCTAGTCCTCCGTGCACGCGAACATACAAAATGTGATGATCCTAACACTTCAAATACCCATAGCAGATTCCCACAATGGGTTTTAAAAAAAATATCCAAAGTCTTCCTTATAATCATGAATTAGTTGCAAGTCACAGGAAAACAAGAAATAGATAATAAGATAGTGGGCATTTGCATTTCACTTGTGCATTGCTTTATGGATAATGTTCGTCGTCTAGATACAAAGGGGCTTCAAATGAAAACCTTAAAAGTGTGACAGAAATTACAGTTACCATGCCATTGTCTTGTAACCTGTCATTATTGTTGTTAAGGATGTCAAGAGTGTTAAGCATGTGACATCATGGTGCAGATGAACACAGTGACATCATAAGGATGGTTTCAAGATGGCCACTCCACTTTTGATATGCACCAAAGAGGAGCAGCATTCTGTTATCAATTTTTTGTTTATTTTTTTAAATCAGTGAAGAGGTGAAACCTATAGGAATTCATCAGTGAATGAAAGTCCGGTATGGTGATGCATGCCTGCCAGTCCAGCAAGTGTATGAGTGGAGAAGGAAGTGTCAGAACTTTTCGGTCTGACGAAGAAGTACAGCAGGTGGCGCTTGAGTGGTTACACACATGACCAGGATAATGTTTTTCTACAGGAACCCAAGTACTATTGGCGCTGGAGGACTTGCACTGAACACAGTGGTGATTATATAAAGAAATGGTACTTTTGTTCTTTACTTTTTCAGAATATATTCACCCACACACACACAAACACATTTAAGGTTTTCATTTGAAGCCCCCTTGTAGATACATGCTGCTGGAGATGCAGAGAAATGTAAATAACCCAGAAGCTGTGTGTTAACAGAGTATGTTTCCTCCACAGGTTTCAGGGACTTCATTGTCAACGGGCTCTAACCCAGTGTCCAAAGGGAATTAGCACATGTATACATCAGAATACTTTCATCATCCTAATACATACTGAACATAAACTTGCCAAGACATCAACAACAGCAAAAAATGCTGGTGTTGACTGCAAACGTCTTGTAAAGGATATGCAACTAACTTTAACTTTTTAACACAAACGTAGAACCTATTGATTGTTTAAAATGAGACCCCGAAGCCGTTTTGGTCAGAAACAATTCATCCTGCCTCTGCTGCGGCTTGAAACAAAACTATTTTCTTGGCAGGCATACACACTAACCACTAAGCCACTGGAGAATTCATTTAGAACATCTAAACATTATAATGAGTAATAAGGCTACATTTCCAGACAATTAGACCAATGCATACGTGTTACCATTTATAATCTCTTGGTCTTTACTTAAGTATCATGTTATTAGTCATAACTTAAGTATCATGTTATTAGTCTTTACTTAAGTATCATCTTATTGGTCATAACTTAAGTATCATGCTATTAGTCATAACTTAAGTATCATGCTATTAGTCATAACTTAAGTATCATGTTATTAGTCTTTACTTAAGTATCATGCTATTGGTCTTAACTTAAGTATCATGCTATTGGTCTTTACTTATGTATCATCTTAACATGCTTTTGTTGAGCATTACAGGTGAATACAAGGATCCTCCAGTAAGTGCCTGGACTGATTAAATCTCTTGATCACTATGAGAGATTAACTGAAATTACCTGTATTATTTTTTGACGAAATCCCTGCAACTGCAACACATTTTCCGATCGGGCTACGAGCTTCTGTATTTCAGCAGCAAACAATTATATTTCTTGGTCCTTGAGCCATTGGAGAAGTACCTGATGCAATTCACTACTCTTGCCGTTTGTTTGGGTACAAATTCATTTACTTCGACACCCAGTAATTGGAAAGTATGAAAATTGAGGTAATCCCTGAAGATAATGTCCTAAAAGATAAACGTAATGAGCTTCTGCTGATGCCAGTACTTATGCCAGCTTATGCGACTTCACATACAATAACTCACAGCCTTCCAAAACAATCCAATCCATTCCAATTTTTGATAGAAATATCCCCTTTCAGCCTTCGAGTTTTCGACTTGGCTATAATTGGGGTATTTATGGTGTAGCTTGTAGTTTGTCTTTGGTACATTGGGTTGCTTGTTGTCAGCTTCCCGGCTTCTGATGGGTTGATTGTGCTCATTCCTTTCTTGTTAGGTTTTTCATGTCTGGACAGAGTCGCACACATGTTAAGTCCTGGAGTAAATGTGTACCCACCCTGTCATATGGTGCTGTTTCCTTCAGGGGGCTTTACCAGTTGTCGTCTCTCCTGGTGTTCCTCCTATTTCCCCATCTTGGCTTGTCTTCGAATCTTCTCAGTGTTTGCCAGTTTGATCTTGGTGGGGAGCGATATTTTTCCATGGCCTCCCCATACCCTCGGTCTTGGTCTGGATAGCCTTCTTCATCTGTTGCTTCTTCTTCTGTCTGTGTTCTTGCATCTTCTGGTTCGGGTGTTTCTGGCTTGGTCTTGAGCAGGTCTATTATCCGTTGTAGAGCTTCTTCTGTCTTGTCTCTCGCTTGATGTATTTTTGATAGCTTTTCTTCAGTCGCAGCCTTTATAGCAGCCATCCGAGCGACATCCTGCTCAATCTTCTGCTGGACTTGCTTCAGTTCGTCCAGGATGCGCTGAACGGCTGTTATCTGTGTCTCTTGCGTCTTGTCTTTTTCTTCCTCCATGCTTTTGAACTTTGATCTCAGGTCCTTCAGTTGGCCTTCCAGTTGCGCTTTGTCACTTTTTGTGAGTCGATTGGTAGCCTCGTACTGCCTCCTAGCCTCTTTATAGGCTAGGTTACTTTTGATGGCGATCTTCATGGCTTCCTTGCTAGTCTTGGTGGCAGGGGCAGCCGAGGTACCTGGCGCCGTGGTTGCCGAGGCAGTTGGCGCACTTTCTGTTAGGGTTAGGCCTCCTGAAGTCCTTGTCGGTCTTTGCTTGCTGGCACTGGCTGTATGGATGGGGTCCAGAGCAGTATCTACATACCTCCACCTCACTCTTGCAGGTGTGCCAAAATTTCTGGCACTTAGAGCACTGTAGCACTCTCGGTATGTAGTGCTCTGGAACTTGGTCTCTTTTGTCCCATCTGATGAATTGAGGGATCACTCAGTCCTTCGATGTTACGATGACGACTGTGGAGGGGATGTTATTCTTGCCAATGATCCTCTCAGCACTGGTGATCTTGAGTTTCTTGTTCTCCCTTGTCATCATCTCCCTGATCTGGTCGTTGGTGAATGGGTCTTGACTCGTTTAATGGCCCATCGTTTCATCATGCGGTGTCAGGTGGCTTCTACTGTGATGCCATGGTGAAGCTTGATGTCGACCTTCTCTTCTTGTTCAATCTTCTGCATAAATGCTGTGGTCTTTGGTTTTTTGTTGATGGAGACCACTACTCCATCAGGTGTCTTGTGCAGCTGGTGGATGCTGTTTCTTCCCAGCTCGATTTCCAACAAACTGATTATCTTGTCTGTTGGTAGCGCAGACAGGTTGGCTTGTCTGTTTTAGCAGTATTTTGCCGGTGAAGTCCTCTATTGTTGTTTCCTCCTGTGTGGAGGTCTTTGGTAAACTGGGCTGCTTCATCTTGATGCTGTTGGAAACTTCACGGCTGCTGCTGGCTTCAGTGGAAGTTGTAAGTCTCCGGCGTCGGAACAGCTTCATCTCGTGTAGGAGTGGTAGCTTCCTTTAATGTTGTTTCAGGTTCTGGCATTTTACTGCGGTTCACAGGCAAATTTTCTTCTTCCATCTTCTTGATAGTCTTGGCAGCTTCCATGCTGCCCATTTTGAACATCGGGTGTCTTGTGGAGTTTTTCTTGCCATGTGCTACTTTCGCCTACATGTCAGCCTTCCGATTAGGCGACTTATTCTCAATAGCGCAACGAGTCGACTGATGATGATGATGTGATAAATTTTATTTGGATTTGTCCAAAACAACCTTTGTGATGCTATATATGGCTTTGCTGGTAATGACACTTTTCTATCAACCTTCACTGAGCTCATCCTCAGTTGAGTCATGACCTTCACAAAAATGTTGACACCATTCAAATACTGATGAACGTGCTATAGTCTGTTCTGCAAACATACATGATAGTCAGTGATGAATTTCAGCACGTTTTGAACATTCTCTCACCAAACATTTCATCACAACACACTGTTCTTATACTGGAGTAAACTGGTTTGATGCTATTTTCAAAAGCAAAGCGCAGAAAAACTGCTACTTCCATTCCACCACCAAGTGTCAGATAGTTGCTGTTCATTGTGGAGTAGTTACTAAACTTAATGATCTTCACCTTTGGGTTATCCTGACAAAATCTGCTTACTTATTGGACCTACACAGTTGATTACATTTTAAAGTGTAATACTGTTTCTCACATCATTTCTTAACAAGTTTTTGTATAAAATATGTGTAAGAAGAATAACAGTATTAGTGAGTACATTTAAGCTCAATCATAAAATACCATTCTACACTTCATACGCTGCAATTACTATAGTATCCTTGACTTTGCTGTATAATATTGAAATAGTCAGGTAAAATAAATTCTAATTAATTTTCTGACTTAACAAGAATGGTTTTAGTGCTCTATTCAGAAATGAAGATATATGTTTTCAAATATTGTTCACTGTATTGTATTTTAATTGCGTCACATGTTTTTAGCAGCATTGCAATAAACCATTTAAGGGCTGCAGATATTGATTTTACTGATTTGTAACACGTTTTTTTTGCACAAGCTGCATATTTTCTTATAGGACCTAATTTATAGGTTTCCTTTGTACTAATGTTCGTGTGTGAGCACGTGTGTGAAGCTGTGTACACTATTGAGTGCAAAGGAGTTTAGATATATGAGAATTACAGGGAAAGATTTTAAATAACATCGCATTACAGTTTATTTATCAGTTAAAATATTATATATCTTACTAGACAAACCCATTGTTGTCACCAATTGCAGGCAAGTTAAATATTTTAAATTATCTTATTATTAAAGCAGCTATTGTTTTTCTCAGGATTGAAATAGAAATGAATATTCTTAAGAAATGTGCCAACTTCTTTGTAACCAAAATATAAAGAATTGAATACTTCGATTTTCTTTGTAGTACTCAAAATCAGTGCTTGTAGACAGTCATCTTTGTTGGAAAAACAAAAGTCAGATAATGTTTGTATATCACACTACAGATATCATGGGACAGTTTCGGCCATGTAAGCCAGGATTTTAGTGTTTGGCCAGGTACACACAGATCTGTGAAGGAAAATCAAATTCAAGATGTTTGTATATCACACTACAGATATCATGGGACAGTTGCGGCCATGTAAGCCAGGATTTTAGTGTTTGGCCAGGTACACACAGATCTGTGAAGGAAAATCAAATTCAAGATGTTTGTATATCACACTATAGATATTAAGGAACAACAGATATTAAGGGACAGTTGCAGACATATAGACCAGTTGTTTAGTGTGTGACCACTGATCTATGAGGGAAAAACAAATGCAAGATGTTCGTATGTCACACTACAGATCAATCAATCAGTCAGTTGCCGTCTCCACAATGAAGGTTGGCTGCATGGATCTCCAACACTGTCTCTCGCCCTGACTGTACATTCTGTCAAGCTGATGTTTGTCCATCTCTTGGTGTTATATTCCCACTTGTATTGTTGTCTGCCTCTTGCTCGCTTGCCCTCAACCTTGCCCTCCAGTATATTTTTATAAGAGTATTATGTCTTTTAACATGGCCGAAATATTTCACTTGCGTCTTTTTTTATTTCTTTCATCAACTCTCTTTTCATTTCCAGTTTTTCTAGAACCTCTGTATTTGATTGTTTTTGTTTCCATGAAATACAACATATTCTTCTGTATATCCACATCTCTAGGGCCTTTATTCGACTTTCTAGTTGCTTGTTTAATGTCCAGGCTTCCGCGCTATACAGTAATATTGAATATACGTAATATTTGGCAGTTCTATTTTTAATGCGTCATTAATATCTCTAGATGTTAATACTGATTTCATGCTGCTGAAAGCATTTTTGCATTTCAGATCCAGTATTTCAGGATTCTCGTCAGTGCTACGGTGTTCGTGCACTTAGTTGAGTTTCTCCAGAGTCAGGGTTGAGTTAGGAAGAGAGGGGAGCACTTATTGGTTACACCCGTGTGCCGTGATGTTGATCCATCGACTAAACTAAACTAAACTGAAAGCATTTTTGGCCATTCGTATTCTCTTTTTGATTTCTATTTCACTTCTGCCATCATCTGTTATTACATGTCCAAGTTAGGAGAAACTTAATGCTCTTTCTTTCCACTGCTAATTATCAGTTTTTGCTTTTTTTGGATGTTAATATCTAAGCCACATTCTGCACTATGCCTGTTTACTTGTTCCATTAGGTTTTGTAACACGGTATTGTCAGTATACCTAAGATTGTTTATGATTCTTCCATTGATGTTAAGTCCAGGCAGCTTGGCTTTTTTAAAAATGCTTTCTGTGTATAGGTTGAAGAGGCTTGGGAACAACACAAATCCCTGTCGTACTCCTCTTTTTATCTCTATGGGCGATGAATAATTATTTCCGCATCTAATTGACACCGGTCTCCATGGCCAGAGGCTTGCGAACGTGGTTCGTGAGCCGCTTACTAGGCGTTCGAGGTGTAGCCACGACCGATTTGTACAGCAGACCGTGTCGCGTTGTGTATAGGAGCCGGTTCTTCAGAGAGTGATGGCAAACTACTGAGAGTAAAAACTTGCCTAGTGCATCAACAGCAGTTGAAGAATACTGGTGTTGACTGCAACGTACTGCAGGGGATATGCAACATTTAAAAAAAAAAAATTGACGCCACTTGTTCCCAGTACAAGTTACTAATAAGTCTGATGTCCTTTCCGTCTACTCCTCTATCTTGAAGGCATGTAATTAGTCGTTCATGTTGTACTCTATCAAAAGCTTTCTTGTAGTCTATAGATATTAAGCATCAGTTGCATACATATAGACCAGTGGTTTAGTATTAGGCAAATCCTCACCAATAGTTGGATTGGATTTGTTTGCTGACCAGTATAGCTCTGTAGTTGACCCAGCCTCATATAATGTGTTCAGGATAATGTTAAGATTTTTCCTGGAAAGTTATTGGTTAAATCAGAATTGACACCGTTGCACTCCAGCCAAACCCTAGATGCTCTGTTTCCTCAGCAAATGCCACGAGATGTACATACTGATCACAAGATGTACATACTGATCACAAGTTTTACACACTGATCCTTGTAGTAATAATACTGGTTGTAAGCATTTCGGATCTATCTCCTAATGTGTCTGCTCCTATCCAAAACACACATACATTCATAATAGTGTTTTAACTTAGCAGTTATCAATTGACAGTTTTCAAAATATCTCTTGCCCATCATTAGTGTTCCTGCTAACAGCATTCTTGATGCTGACAGAACTGCTTACTCATTGTTTTACACTCTAGCATGCCCACAAAAGTATTCTTTTCATGTAACACCATTCAAGTGTCTGCACTTGGTACCCACTTATAACATGTCTGTCCATTTCTAACTGTACACACTACAACCAAAGATTCAGACAAATATTTCTCTGGTGATTTGATTGCAAAACCAATGAGCAAGTCCTTCAAGAAACAAATTAAGATCGTAAACTGATTAGAGACATTAGACGTAGACAGTCACAATTTTTTGGGCATGTTATGAGAAGAAATGACTTGGAGAACTTGGTGACAACTGGCAAGATCGAAGGGAAGAGACCAAGGGGGAGACCGAGAAGTAAATATCTGGATGGATTGGCCACATGGCATGGTCGAGACAGAAACACGGAGCTGATCACGACTCTGGTGATCGAGTGAGATGGCAGAACATGACCACCCACGCTTACCACACATGATGGATGGATGGATGGATTTGATTGCCTGGTTCGTACCCCAAAGCTGCAGTGATCACAGACACCGCCATCTTTAAAGGCATGTTGGTAAGGATCAATCCACCCTTATATGCCCTGAGGATGTGAAGACCTTACAACCTCACTCTTCTAAGGCAGCAAATTCATGGGTTTAACTTTGCTTTATACAGTCCAACAGAAGTAGGTGTCTCTAATAGTAGTGCCAGGTTGCCTGATGTCACAGTTAGTATGCATCTTGTTTGTTATAATTTTGTTCATATTTTGTCACCATTATCATCCAGTGGTACATCCTATGCAGATCTTTAACCCCTTATCAGTCTTTTTGAAATATCTCTGTCATAAGTCAGATATACTGCCCCTGTTGCTGTCATGTGTAAATTATCTAGGACATCTTAAATCCATCTACGTTGTAATCTTCCTCCACTCTGCTGTATGATATACCTTTCTCAGTAATTATCTTTTCTAAAGTTTCATATAAATTTACACGCACAGAATATTTTATTTTCCTCAGGTTTACTTATCTTATTCATAGTATGTTCATTAACACAAACTCTCTTTACATTATTTCACAATTAAAATAGAAATGTAGATTGGCAGTTTTAGTATAAATAAATATGCAGTGTTGAAAAAAGAAGTTTGAATTCTTATTTTGTTTACATTTGAATAAAGCACTCATGTAAGGATCATTAAGGCAAAATTGTAAACTGCCTTTGAATACCACACTATCGCCAATGTGTATGGGTTTGTCATACTTTGTACATGTTTGTTGACAATTTTGTTGAAAGTTTTTCTGTATGCTCCATTGTACACATGTATTATTCTCCCTGAAATCAGAGGTTTTCATTTGTTAATATATTCAAGCAGGTTTTCCCCAAAAGCAAAAATTTATAAAACCTCTCCGCATCTTATTCAGAAAACGAAAGTATTATTGCACATCACTTAACAAACATTTCTTGTTAATCCACCCACACTGAACTGTAAATGTTGTACCCTGTATCAGTTCTTTGCTGTTTAATAATTGTATATATCTAAACTGTATAATGCTTGAGGATTGCTGACATACTCACTGGTAAGCATATATTTTACAGACTCAAGGAAAAAATACTTTACACTCACTAAAATAGATTAAACAAATTAAGAAGTACATGAAAACGTGAATACTGAGTTTTGTAAAATGCTAACCTGGTTAAGAAAGCAGTATAATTTATTTTTAAAATGCTGTGTCAGTGATACTGCAAACTCAAGACTTTTATTGATTTATTTTCAATGGAAATCCTTATTCTGTTTATTTTTGTTGATTATAGCCTAATTTGAAAAAGTGACAGCAATATTTTTATCTCTTTAATTTGACATCAAATCACAATGGTTTTTTATTTCTTGAAGATATGTTGATGGGTCTGCTATCGGAGCCACGATGGTACAGTGGCTAGCACACTTGCCTGCTGGCCCAGTCATCATGTATTCACATCCCTTTCGAGGGAGGGATTTTTTCCCATTGACCTGTTCACTTGGGCTGCCAGATCAACTGAGCTGAAAATTAATACCAGGAAATTTACTTGAGAAGTAAGGGCCGTGGGCATGATATTGACCTCATTGTGCATTGGGTTCTGATTGGTCTAAAGGTATGAGGCTCGCACCACATACCTAATACCTCTCAAGGCATAAAAAAGAGTTCTTGAATTTATGTTGTTTTACTCTGTATCTGCTGATGACCGGCTCTGTGGCAAAGGGGTTACGGACACATTTTGTTAATCTCACATACCGTGTTCGAAGGACAGCTGTGGGTGATTTGGAATCAGGCTGCCTTGTGTTGGTTTTCATACAGTGATATGAGTGCTGGTCGTTCAGAAAGTAATGGCAAACTACTGAACATAGACTTTCCAAGAAATCATAAACAACACAAAAATTATGGGGTTGACCGCCATCTGCTGCAGGTTGCCAATATTTGTTAAAGTGATTTTAGTTTTATGAATAGAATGGTAATTACAATTTGTGTCTGACAATTGCTGAATGATGTGAAGATTATTCTCTGTGATCATTAAATAACTGAAGCCTACCCTGAAAGCATATTTTAAAGACATGTAAAAGCTGAATACATTTATCTATCAACATGTACTACCAAAGTGAGAGACAGAAAGTGTGTGAGATCCTTGGCTGCCAATGTTGATGGTGGAGATGCAGTTTATTGATCGATGGAATTATTGATATTTGCTAGTGTATGCAACATATATTGTGAATTTATTGACTGTGTGTGCAAATAACAAGATTAGTCTGAGAGTAAACAGTAAAGTCAAGAGCTCTTCTCCATGCCATAAGGCATGTTGGCAGATGGTGCTAGACACACTGTTACAGACCAATCAGCACTCAGTAGGTCATGTGGTTAGTATCACGCCAGCTGCCTTTACTTACCAAGACACCTTCTGGTACTATTTTAGGATGGGTCAACCTGAGACAGGTCAGTTTTAACCTGAGACCAGGTCAGTTTTAACCTGAGACCAGATCAGTTTTAACCTGAGACCAGGTCAGTTTTAACCTGAAGCCAGGTCAGTTTTAACCTGAAGCCAGGTCAGTTTTAACCTGAAGCCAGGTCAGTTTTAACCTGAAGCCAGGTCAGTTGTAACCTGAAGCCAGGTCAGTTGTAACAATCAACCCCAGTGTGGTTTCAAACTCATGACCGCCAGACCAGCAGGCAAGCATCTAGTCATTATGTTATAGCAGCTCCCATTGTTTGTGCAGACTCATGTTTAATTAGGGATTGGGTGCCCTTTTCATTTGTAACTTTGAACTTTTTTTTACCATCTCAGAAAATGAATATCTTACACATGACAGTTTGGTTATGCACTTTTTCTGCCATAGAGTTTGGCAACCAGGATTCGTACATGAACAGTTGAGATTCTTTCATTGTTCCTTTGAATTAATTTAGATGGACACAGACACATGGTAGATTAAACCGTTCTCCTAACATGGCTTAAATTATGGGGCAGAAATAACTTTCTTGGTTGTTTTATTTCATGAATGTCCTGTTCATTTGCTAATTTTACTATTTTGATTCTGTTTGTAAGAAAAATACACTAAGTATTTCTCTGAAGCACTCAGATTTCATTATGTTATGTTTGCAGTTCTGGTACATATGTTTTAATTTTATGAGAATTCCATAAGTTTTAAGCATATTTTAAACGTCTGTATTAAGGTAATCTTATAATTTCATTAAATCAGCTTTATATTTGAACTACATATATTTCTGAGACTTAAGTTTTGCAAAAGGCTATTCATTTCTGCACTCAAATAGTAACAACTGTCGTATGCAATAGTTCAGTTAGCATAAAGTTCTCAAGAGTCCATTTGCTTGTTATTTCGGCACCACTTCAGGATTGCCAGTGTAAATAATGTTTATATTTCATTTCCAACTGTGCACTTGGTATTCCTTCAGGCTGTGCCATAATTGATCAGCTGTGATTCACATTAGTAGAATTGTTTGGTTTTGTGTATTGCCACTAGAAGAACTGTTGCTGTGTTTCCTTGGCAGCCAGCATGTTGAAGTGTGTAGTAGCTTTTGCGTGCACCATGAGACTGTAGGTAGACCGGTTACAAGTGTGATAGAATTTAATAATTGTATATGCCGATTATATTGTAATTTGTGTCTTATTATATTGACTATTAATACTGTACTGGTTTTGTGTTTTATTTTCCATTTAATTCAATGCCAAAATATTTAATTTTGGAAAGGTGTTACAATTTTGATGCATCATCATGTCATGTTACGTTATTCAGTCTGATGACTGGTGTGTAGTTTTGCCACTGCACGATAAATAAAAAATGATATTGCTTAACAAAAGTGAATGCATTTGGCTTAAGCTGAAACCAGATATTATTAAAATTGACTAAAGAGTTTAATAGATGACACATACGAGGTTGAACATTTTTACCCGTTATTTTTAACAAACAACCCAACAAAATTATGAGAACAAAAAAACATTTTCTGGCCACTCACATGTTACATCTGAGCACAAACCTAAAATTGTAGACATCCAAATGATAAAGTAGACTACTATATTAAGATTATAAACAGGAAGTGTAGAAATTGAGGTGAGGAGGAAAAGGTAAGTAATATTTTTTTAAAGTGAGGAAATCTACAGAGACGAATGAAAATGGCCTTGAAGAAGAAGGGGAGAAATTAGAGAAAAAGTATAGATAGATATGTGGCCTGCAAAGTGGCGTAGACATTCATGTATCTCCACTGATTATGATCCTTGGTGTTCTGGATCAATTCTGCTGATGGTATTCCTCTGTATAAAGCATTATTTATCTCGGGCTCTCAGTCTTTCCTATCGCTGATGTTTCTAGGCATCCCAATGTTGAACAATGCGTCTGTTCTCATTATATGATATATGACCAAGGAACACTGTTTGCCTCTTTCTTGTAGTTGTCTGTAGTGTTCTACTTTCATCATCCGCTTATGTATTCATTCCATCTCCTTCCATAGTACCTTTCCTGTCTTTGATTTCAAACATCCTGTTTTGTCTTATTTTTCTGCTTGCCAAATCAGAGATTTGTCTGTGCATCGTTTTTGTCTCTTTAACAGAATTTATTTTAATTTTCTTGCACTGCTTGTGTAATCAATGCAGCAATTAGGAGAAATTTAAAAACGAACAATAACATCATTCTTGGAGACATGAACTCTCACCACATAATATTGGAAGGAAACAAAACATTATAAACCAGGAACACTTGTACGTGATGTCGCTAAAATAATGAACTTGTATTGTTCAATGATAGATCAGTAACAAGAATTAGCCCTTGCGGAAAACAGATAACTCAGCAATAGGCCATTAAGGCATTGGCTAATGCTAAGTGGGAAATAATGGAGGTCACAAGCTCTGATCATCTTCACATTAAAATAACAATATGGGAGAAACACCAATTAAATCAAATAAATTAAAAACACAATGTTTTTCTTTAACAAAGCAAATCGGATGGTAATCCAGATAGATATGGTGTATGTATTCTGGGGTTGATCCCAATCTCCTGCAAAGGACATGCAACATTTTAATATATTTATAAGATAATTAGCAATAGGGAGGAGAGGCAAACGGTAAATGAGGAAACACTAGTACAAGTAACACATTTTTCCTATCCTGGATATATAATAACTGATGATAGCAGAAGTGAAAAAGACCAAGAAAAGAACAGGAATGGCTAATAATACTTTTGATAACATGAAATATATGTTTACGTCATCATCTTTTTATAATCAAGTCTGAGAATGGAGGTGGAGTGGTTACTGCAGCTTTCCGCTGGTTGGAGAACAAACTGTACACGCATGATGTGAATGTAACTGATTTACAAAGCATGTTGGCAAAGGTGAAGACTACCATGCTTTGTGCAGAGTGTCATGCATCGATTCAGAGGTCGCGGTTTGTGAGCATTTGCTGGATCTTTTCTCCAGGACACACTGGTGTGGTTGGAAATGAACAGGCAGACAGATTGGCTGGTGCCACATCATTGAGGGATTTGATCCATGATAAGGCAGATGTGGTGAAGGCCCTCTGGGAGAATGTGAATAATGCAGAAGAACAGATAGACTATCATGGTCTAGAGAGAATGCAGCAGAAGGGGGTGATCAGAGGATCTGTTCGACAATCTTCATTCAGAGATAAAGCTAGACAGACCTATAATCAAATTGTAATAGGCACAATTAGTTACTCTTCACTGACTGCTGAAGATGAGGACTGAGCGCTTATGGGAATGTCCCTAGTGCAGTGATGTCAGTTCTTGACTCAACTCTTTATAATCTACACGGTGTGTCATCGGTAATTATGTCCGTCCGCATCCTACTGCCTCATGTGCTGCCAATCATTTCTGATACTGATGTTCCTCGATGCCATGATGTCAAAATGTTCAGCATCTTCTCTCTTGGTCTCCCCTGCCTCTCCTCCCCTAACTTTTCTGTTGTAATGAAATACTCCAGCTTTCCCTTTCTCATGATGTGTCCACAGAATGTGGACTGTTTTCTTTTGTTGCAAACAACCAGTTCTCTCTGTGAGTGAACTTCTTTCATGATATCTTTATTCTCTGTTTTCTTTTGTTGCAAACAACCAGTTCTCTTTGTGAGTTAACTTCTTTCAAGATATCTTTATTGCTATGTTTTCTTTTGTTGCAAACAACCAGTTCTCTTTGTGAGTGAACTTCTTTCAACATATCTTTATTGCTATGTTTTCTTTTGTTGCAAACAACCAGTTCTCTTTGTGAGTGAACTTCTTTCAACATATCTTTATTGCTATGTTTATACATCCACATTATTCTCATTGTTCTATAAAACCAAATCATAGCTTCCACATAATTCCTCACTTGTCTGCTAATTGTCCCATGATTCACTTCCGTACATCAGGGGTCACTCTTTATAGCTCATAAGAACTCTTCCTCACTTTTATTCACAAAGATAAACTGCAAGGAATATTCTGCTTCATGTGAAATACTGCTTGTGCTTGGGATATTCTACGCTTTACCTCCTTAATACATCTACCATCTGCTGTTATTAAAATACCTAAATAATAAATTTCATTGACTTGTTACAGATTGATTTATCAAAGTTCTCTCCGTCTAGCGTCATGGACCTCAGAGGTGTGCATTATTACCCTGTGATGACCACAAGGATCAGCAATCTCACCTGTGCTATTCATTGTCTACACAAGCAAGATTGTACGCTTTGAAGCAACTGGGATTGGAAGGATACTGACATTTCCAGATTTATTTGCATACACGGGAGAGCCCAGAGACAGTAAACAAGGTGAACGACTAGTGTACAGAGTTGGGTGTGTCAGTAACCCAGATGAAGTGTCTCTGTTATGGCGCTCTTCGGACAATATGATTGATAAGCTTGACGTCCCAGATTTCACAATAAATGGCAGAAATGTTAACAGAGAAAGAAGATGGAGATATCTTGGAATTACTATCGATAAAAGTCTTTCGTTCAGGCATCATGTGGATGGAGTTATGAGATCTAAGAAGAAATTGGTGCGCAAAATGTATGGCTTTGATGGACATGGAGTGCCCAGGTAGTGTAATAATTTACATTAATGGCTCAGTACTAAGAGGCAAAAGAAGTGCCTAGAGTTCATAGCGAAGGTAGTGCAGGAAATGCTAGCATATGATACCACAACATCTAGTCCTAGAATGGAGGTGGGCGCACTCACAATGGCGTTCTGCTGGCTGGAGGACAAACACACATACACACATGTTGTGATTTAATGGATCCACAGAACCTGTAGAAAAGGGTGAAGTCAAGAATGCTTCCTTCAGTGTGACATGTTTAAACTGAAATATAACAGATACGGAGAATCCATAGAATCTTTTCCCCATGGTATGCTGGGTATGTGGGAAACAAGCATGCGGGCATACTGGCTGGGTCTGCACCATTGGGTGGGGTATTGGTGCACGATAAAGCAGATGTGGCCAGAATCCTTTGGGATCATGTGTATAGTGTGAAAGAACATGTAAACCATCCATGCCCGGAGAGTGACCAGAGGATCTGACTGACACTCAGTACTCCGAGGAAAGGCCAGGCGGACACATAATCAGACTGCATTTGGTGCCATTACTATTGGGACATTTCACTGGTTGTTGAAGATGAATGCGGAGTACACATGTGAATGTCCAGTGTTGTAATGTCGGTTCTTATCTCAGCTCGGAAATCCTCTGGGATACACTGAACGATGCACCTGAAACTAACATGACAAATATTAAAAATTTAACAGACAAAAAGAAATCGACAACAGATTAAAAGAACACAAAAGTTGAAAATGACACATTCAAGGAAAACTAACACAGCAACAAAATGAAACAACCTGTGAACACTGACACAAACAATGAAAAACTGACACAACGACAAACTAACGCAATGACAAACTGACACAACCAAAGAAACCAAAATAGACATTTAAATGTTGAAATTTAACACAATAAGAAATCGACAACAAATAAAATGACACACCACACACACACACACACACACATGAAAACTGAAACAAACTGCTGACATAAACACAGACACAAACACTGAACGAGGCTCCTATAGAAAACAAGACATCAAATGTTAACGTTAAATATAACCAACAACTTAAAATCACACTATTCACACTATCAAAAAATGACACAACAGCAAAATGACCCAACCAATGAAAACTGAAACAACCAATGAAAACCGCTGACACAGACACTTAAACCTGACACAAACAATTAACGAGACACCTAAAGAAAACAAAACTAACGTAACCAATATTACAATTGTAACAGACAAATAAAGAAAGAAAAAAGAAATCGACAACTACTGAAAAAAAATAACACATCCATTGAAAAATGATAACCATTGAGACAAGCAAAGAAGCGACATAACCACTGAAAACTGAAACCATCAATTAAAATTTTTTTTTTGTTTTTTTTTTTTTGCGCTGAAAACTGCTCACACGAACAATGAAAACTGACACAACAAACGAAAACAAGATATCAAAAAAGTAACAGACGCATACACACAAAGAAATCTACAACAAATGCAAATGACACAAAAGATGAAAATGACACATTTAATGAAAACTGACTCGTCCTCAAAATGAAACAACCAATAAAACCTGAAACAAAGAATGAAAAACTGACACAACGGCACACTGGCACAAACAAAAGTAAAGCACAACAACCAAAAAGTAACAGACACATACACACTAAGAAATCGACAACAAATGAAAACGACACATTCAAGGAAAACTAATGCGCCACAACAACAAAACGAAACAACCAATGAAAACTAACACAACTAAGGAAAACTGCTGACATAAGCACTGAACGAGGCACCTAACGAAAACAAGACAGCCATAATGTAACAGACAACAACAACAACAACTGAACATGACACATTCAAGGAAATATGACACAATGACAAACTGACTCGACCAATGAAAACAGCAAAACGAAACAACCATTGAAAACTAACACAACTAAGGAAAACTGCTGACATAAGCACTGAACGAGGCACCTAACGAAAACAAGACAGCCATAATGTAACAGACAACAACAACAACTGAAAATGACACATTCAAGGAAATATGACACAATGACAAACTGACTCGACCAATGAAAACTGACACAAAAACTGACAACTGACGCATCAACAAAATGAAACATCCAATGAAGACTGACACAACCAAAGAAAACTGCTAAAAAAAAAAAACTATGAAAACTGACACAAATACTGAACAATGCAGCTAAGGAAAAACGAAACAACCAAAATATAACAGGCACATACACAAAAATAAATCAACAACAAATGAAAAATGACACGACAAAATGACACATCAAAAATGGAAACAATCAATGAAAACTGCTGACATAAAAACTGAAAATGACACACAAAATAGAATCTGACACATTCACTGAAAAATAACAAACATTGAATGTATCCCACCTCATTTCGTACAAATATGTTGCTCACCTCAGAGATTAATATCCCTCACTTGAAACAGAAGTGACACCCATGTCAATGCACTACGCGCACATCACATACAGAAGTATCCCCATATTGCATAACTTGGCGAATTGTCCTAACAACTTCCCCACGTGCTTGTACAACCTGTCGAATTGTCCTGACAACTTACCCACTGACGCTATCAATTTCCCCATCGACTCTCACAATTTGTCTAATAGCCCTAGCAACTTACAAATTGGACTTCACAAATTCCCCTAACGGTTCTCACAGTTTGCCCACTTGCTATTACAACTTATCAAACACTTTTCACAAAGTACTCACTTACTCTTGCCGGCTTCCTGGCCTAGAGGTTAGCGACTTTTCTCCGTAATCTCGTATACTCTCGTAAGTAATGTGACGACGGTGAGAATCAACAGTGGTTTGAATCGCGTCGGTAACTTACGGGGTATGTGAGCCGGCCGCTCAGAAAGCAATGACAAACTACTGAGCGTAATCTTGCCAAGAAATCAACAATCAGCTGAAAGATGCTGATGTTGACAGCGATGTCCTGTAAAGGATATGCAAACATTTTTATTTACCCACTTACTCTTGCAAAGCTGTCAACGTGTGATTTCAGGGCTTCCTCACAATGCCCCACACGTGATACATAAATGACCCTCGTGACTTACAACTGTATCCCTTTTTGAAGTTCATGTGATCATCAGACATTTTTTGTATGTTCATGTTTTGGTTAATATTTTTCTTAATTAGCTGTGATTTTTCATAATTTGTCTAACATATTTTCTTACATTGGCTAACATATCATTTGTTTGACCATCATTTTTCTCATTTTGGTAAACATTTGTTCTTTCTGTCTGACACATATTTCTAAGCTTGTCATTCATTTGTCTTAATTTGGCCAACATTTTTCCTAATTTGGCTAACATTGTTCTTTACTTCAGCCGACGTATTTCGTGATTTGACTAACATATTTTCTTAATTTAGCTAACATTTTCTCCCCATTTGGCTAACATAGTTTCTTACTTTGGTCGACACTGTCCTTATTTTGTTTAATATGTTTCTTAATTTGACTAACATATATTCTTATTATCGTGACATATTTGTTCCTCTGGCATACATTTTTCTCACTGTTGTTAATATTTTTCTTAATTTGATCGTGATTATTCATATTTTGGCTAACATATTTTCTTACTTTGGCGAACATATTTCTTACTTTGGCCGACATTTTTCCTAATTTGGCTAGCATGGTTTCTTACTCCAGCCGACCTATTTATTCATTTGACTAACATATGTTCTTAACTTAGCTAATATCTCCTCCCCCCCCCCCCCCCCCCCCAATTGGCTAACATATTTTCTTACTTCTGTCGTCATTGTTCTTACTTTGGTTAATGTAATATGTTCTTAATGTGGCTAACATATATTTTCTTACTTTGATTTGCTTGGCTTGGTTGGATGTGACTCGATTAAAGAAAGATAGGATCTCACTCTGCTTAGCTAAAAATTGTTCATTTTCATGGCGAGTGAGTGACATCCCCATCTTGGGGTGGGGGAACTTTTCATCTGATTCACTAAGAAAGGCGACAGATGCGTAACCTGGTCATACCTTTGTGTGATGAGACAAACACTGTCTTGACACCAGCACCCACGGGTCTAACGGTCTTCTTTTCATCTTCTTCTGCATTCATCTCGAGTGTTGTTGTTTTTTTTTCCAGACGTAATCACGGTGTGTTTGTTATGCGCCATTGGGCAGACACCCTTAGGCCAACACATCCGGACGTTTCTTAAAGCCAGGTTAGCCGTCCTGGGGGACTCTCACTATTGTGGTGTCGTCCACAGCTGGTCAAGTTAGAATGGTCGAAGACTTCACGGTCAGCCCTCAGGGGAAGGCAGGGGTAGTCTATGAGCATTTACCGCCATCCGATGAGGCTTCCATAATTGCAGAGCCGATACTATAACGCTCTGGTATTGGTCTCATCCAAGTAATTTCCACGTCCTACACCCGACTGTTTTAATTTCCCACGTCCATGTAATGTGCATTTCGTTCGCCACTGACCGCTCCGCAAACACACCAGAAATGGTCAGTCGGCAGACGACATTTACTAAGCAAGCTTTCTGTTCAGATATGTGTCCGGAAGACAAGATAGTCAGAGCTGTTCCGTGCACGAGGACCGTTTTACTCGGACGTTTTTTGCGTTGTGCCTATTTATTTGCAACCTTTAGATCGGCACATCCGACCTCTGTGGGCGTTTTATTTTTATCAGGTTAGCGTTTCTGGGATTTCAAGGGACATTCTGTTATGGTTTCACCCACATTAAAGCTGGTCAAGGTAGAACAGCCAAAGACATCACGGTCAACCTTAAATAGAAGGCAGGGCAGACCATGGGCATTCCCCGCCGTCCAAGGAGGCTTCCATAACTGCAGAGCCGGCACATTGCGATCTGGTACTGAGCTTACCCAAGAAATCGCCACATCCTGCTTATGACTGCTTTAATTCCTCACTTCCATGTATTGGGTAACTCATTCGCCACTGGCCACTCCCCATGCCAACCAGGAATGGTCAGTCTGCGAACGACATCCACCCAGCAAGCTTTCGCTTCGGACTTCCACATAAAAGATTCGCTATCCACGCATTCCATTTCATGTTAATAAGACGTTTTCCACCTTAGTCTGCAGATGACATCCACTCTGCAGCTTTTACTTCCTACTTCTGTGCAATTGATTCGCTAGCCAAACGTTCCATTTCTTGTCCACTCAGCAAGCTTTTGCTTTGGACTTCCGCGTAATGGATTCGCAAGCCAAGAATTCCATTTTGTGTTAAAGAGAAGTTGATTTATTTTGTTGCTTCTGGATTTGAGATTTAAATATTGAGCACAACCTACTACTGGCAACGCTGATCGTATTCTGGTATGAACCTAAGACTTATCCACGTCAATGTAGGAAGCACTATACTCGAGTTTCGCTCTCGTTTGAGCTCGGGATCACTGGCATGTGAAGCGGATGTGTAAAAACTAGACCACGTTTGATCTTCTGGCTAACTACCTCCTTTCTCTGGCTGCTACAAAACTATCGCAGTGAGTGCAGATATACAATCTCTCCTTACTTTTGCACTTTCTCCTCTAGTAACGAGTGTTTTAGCCCATCCTCTAAAACACGGGACAACGTCTCATCCAATCGCGCCCATTCTGCCTTCTCGGTGGCAGGGGGAACTTGATCTTCACTCTGAGACTCTCGGAAGGTTGCCCGGGTGCGTCACAGGGGACATCGACTTGAGTCTTCTCAGTTCTGTGGGGTTTTCCCTGGCTGAGATCCTCTGATGTCTTATTTATAATCGTTTCACGGGAGCGCTGTCTATTTTCCTGTAACGTACTCTCGCACTCCTTTCGTCCAGCGTGAATTCTCATTCATCGGTAGGGGGCGAAGCTTTTACCACGGAAGCACGCCCAGCCCAGTCGATCGACTGAGTTCGTAGTCGGTTGGACGGTCTGTATCGTCAACATCTGGTCTATGGCGAATCCTTCATGCTCCCCCCTCCCTCTTTTTTCAAAGGAGGATCCAGGGAATATATATCTGCTCTTTAATTACACTCGACAAGGACATTATACAGCATTAGGGGTTGTCATCACGGTCTTCTGTCGACTCCACCGTTTCACCGGTGGAGCCAGTTTCACCACTGCGTTGCAGCAGTGCCAGTCTGTCCAGGGTGTCAATCTATCTTTTCAGATTGTCAATCCGATTCTCCGGATTTTCTGATGGACTGGCCATAAATCAGTGATAAAAACTCCGCCGCGGAGCAACTACGACAGGGGGGCTTGTGATCGTCACAAGGTGTCCTCCTTCCCCTAATATTTCGGCCCTTTTACCTTCTTAACATTCTCTAGGGGCGGTCCCGTCCGGGTCATGTCTCCGGGCGTCTTTCCCCTTCCGCGCGAGGCGTTGGATCGTTGAGTTGTCCTGGGTGTTCCGTGCTTGTCCCTTAACTGTGAACATGTCCACTCTCAAGCCTCCCCTCCCTCCGGGAGGAGTGCCTATGCACCCGGTGATTGGTGTCCTCACGCCATCCTAGCACCTGTGGTCGTGGTGAGCCAGCTTCTTTCCCAGCCACTGCCTCTATCGCCTCCGTTCATTTTCGTTGTCATGTTCCTTCTTCGTGACCCGTTCACGGCGCCGCACTCTAGGAAGCCGGTTCTTCCTCTGGGTTTAATTATTAGCTAGATCTTCGTGATGTGACTCATTATTCTAATTATTCAGTGTTGATAACATTGAAGGCTCCTGATTTCTTTGCTATTAAAGAGAATAACTATGAAAAGAATCAAAAACTGTTCATAAACTCTCCAGTTATTTATGCTTCCTCGACACCGCAAGGTATACGAGGAACCTTGTGAGATGAGATGAGATGATAATAAGAAACAAGATTAAGATTAGTGATGACCACTTTCGCAATGCGAAATGAGATGCCAACTTAACAATCCGAGATGTAGATACATTTGTTGCATGGGCAAATAGATGGTGTGTCAGCATAAACACTGACAAGTGCAGCATTACTCTATTTACCCTCTCACCAAAACAAAAGGCAGGGATCGTCCAGATAAATGGAACACCCCTAACAGAAGATAAAGAACCAACATACCTTGGAGTAACATTTGATGGCAGGCTGACATGAAGAAAGCACATCAACAAAGCAGTAGCAAAAGCCAGAAGGAAAATAGCCATCCTGAGAAAGTTAAGCGGAACAACATGGGGAGCCAGTGGGAAAATACTTAGCAAAGTTTACCAACAGAGCATACGACCACACCTGGAAAACCGGTCAACTGTGTGGTGTTCGGCATAAAAAATCACACTACAAGAGCTGGACAAGATGCAAAATCAAGCACTTAGAGTCACAACAGGAAGGATGAGATCAACCCCTATAGTGGAAATGGAGAAGCTGGGGAGGACACAAGCACTGAGAGAGCGCAGAGATACGAAAACGCTAATACAAGCAGAAAAGTTTCTCAGCTTGCCAGACCACTCTATTAAGAACAGATTTGAAAACCTTGCTACGGGGCTGTTGAAAAGAAGTAGTTTTATCCACCAGGCCAAACTACTCTGCAGAGAAACCATCGATCTGCCCACAGTTGGTATCCCCCCCCCCCCCCCCAACAAATATTCCAGAGCGAACTCCATGGAAAGATGAACATAGACTATCATTACAAATCCAGACAAAAGTGAGAGGAATATTTGACAAGGAAGAACAGAACAGTGTGCAGTGCAGAACAGCCACTCTCATCTTCCTTGATGAAGAATACCCACAGTACCTCTGGATCCGAGTCTACACAGATGGGTCAGCACAAAATGCTGTTCGAAATGGAGGACGGGAGTGTACATAGAATACCCAAATAATACTAGGAACACGGCCAGAGTACCGACAGGAAAGTATTGCCATAACTATGATGCTGAAATTGAGGCAATCAAGATAGCAACAGAGAAATTACTAAATATAAGCAATGGTACACGACCTGTGGTGCTATTGACAGATGTAAAATCAGTACTCGGGGCGCTCCTGTCTGGGAAATTGCCAGTACTAAGGACACTACTTTCTGAACTTAGCAGTCAGCATAAGGTCACCATACAGTGGATACCATCCCACTGTGGACTACCCGGAAACGACAGAGCTGACCAATTGGCTAAGGAAGGAGCAAAAGAGGAACAGCCTGATGTCCCCGTTACATACTGTCATATAGCAAATGACAGTAGCCATAGAATTAATTTGATGAGTTAGTGCATCAAGAGATATTACTAGAATGGCACAAATGTCGCACGTGGTGGCACGGGTAATAAACAAAGTGTAAACGTCATTGCAGTGCGTAGCTTGACAACGTAACGGTTAGTTAGGCAGTTCTGAGCCGGCTAACACAGAGGTAGGATGTCCTTCACCAACACTCGCAGACTAAAAGCCGTTACTGATTCATAAGTCACCAGTCTCCGCATGGAATCGTTCCGGTCTACAGCCAGCGGTTGACATTTGCTACACTCAGCTTCACTGACACTACGATCACGTGAATGTAGATATGTCATTCTCACGATGGTGAGCATAGTTCCAGATACGGGCAGTCTGGCGACATTGACCGTTGGAGCTCGTTCAGGGTGAGCTCCGGCTGAAGGTAGGCAAGCGTAGTTGATTAGCAGTACCATGGTAGCAGGCGGCAAGCTTCGTTCCCAACCCTCTCACTGGTCTAAGGAGATGATATATGATTGAAGAGCGGGAGTGAATGTTGTACGAGAAAGACTCAAGCCTGGATCGGCACACACGCTCATAGCCGTTATCCAAGATCATCTGTGGTAAATTTCATCTCAGTTCACTCTACTAGCCTGTGTGTTGAGTCGTTTTTGGAGTTCAGATAGTTATGCTGTACTGTACGTCTGTGTGCAGTCACGTGGGCGCAGGCCATTCAGCTTCACAGAGATCATACCCCAGAGCCACACAGATCTCGAGGTGAACGTTGCTGCATTATAGTGCATGAACTCATATCATAGAGAGAAACCAACTTTACCTCTTGACACATACCACCAAAAGAAAAGAATGATCAAATCAGTCAGAAAGCCACCAAAACCTGCTCAATAAGACTACCACGTTATGGACAGACCAGAACAAGTCATTATTCTGCGCCTCAGAACAGAACACAATAGATTACGCAACCACATATATACAAAATTCAAGATTGGTGAAACAGCCATGTGCACATGTGGATTGGCCTCGCAGACAGCAGAGCACATATTCCAGATATAGTGATATTGGTCTATAATTTTCCATCTGTGTTTTGTCTGCATTGTCTTTGGGTATGAGTGTGATGTAAGACATGTTGCAGCTATCTGGTAGTTGTTGTTTAGCAAAGGCATCTTGATAGACTTTAAGAAGAAGACCACCTAAGATAGGCAAGAAGTGTTGGTAGAATACTATCGTTAAACCGTCCGGCCCTGGTGTCTTGTGTAACAGAGTGAACGGTTAAACGATGATATCAATAGATGACATTGAAGCCTTTGTTGAGTGTAAACGGCTTTTATTGTCCCGTAATACAAAGTTGATATAAGTTCTTGAAAATACACCCTCACTGAACACAGGTAAAGTTGGAACTGTTTATATTTTTGACGTCACCCGTGAGCTTCCCTAGAAATGGTGCTTTCAATAGTGCTCACGGGTGCGACATTTCCTAACCCTTCTCTATTTCCCCCTAACTATCTATAACAGAGATGGAGCTCTGTTATACTCTTCCCCTTCTTTAAAAAGACTTTTCTCAAAAGTCTCACTTCCTTAACCTATATATTCCATAATCCCACTTAAATTTTCTCTCACCACCAACTTACTAACCCAATATTCCTACCTAAACCTTCTTATTTCGATTTCAATCTCTTTAGTTGTCTCCTATAATACCTTTAATACTCTCTCTCTCTTATAGCTAACTGCTACTTTCGTTGTTACTTCTTCTTCTGTTCTGAGTACACAAGGTTTCAACAACAACAAAAACATTCAGGATTATAAGTATTCACAAAATTGTTAGTATATAGTTTGCATCACGTAAGTTCTCGTTCTCTCTCATCATCAACCACACCAGTATAGACAGAAAAGATATAGATGGGGTGCGCACCCAGTTATAAAGATATAAGGAAATAGTCAGAAATCAATCACATTTACCTCCCTTGCAAACGCAAAAACTTTTCCAAATATTAAAAGTTTTTTTTCAAAAACACATCCTATGAACTTATATCTCTGTTTGTTATAAACTAAGTCGATCTAAAAATATCTTCAATATTTGTATTGCCACACGCATGGCTACATTTCACCTGTCTCATGTTCCATCATCATGAAACTATGCTCACTTTTTTATGAACATATGTTTAAATTAACGCTGTTTCACAGCTCCTATATTTTCCCCCTCAAATCCCATGATAAGTATCCCTGTCTATTGGCGTATTCAACCATATGCTCTTGTCAGAGTCCGACAGTGGACAGCGATGCAGGGACATCGTTACGACCGCCAGGCGACTTAGCTCCCAGTAAGGGATGCAACCACTTCGTTGCGCCGCCAGGCGAATGAGTTACCGGCCTGCGAGATCGCTGGCTGACCAGCGGTCAGGCCGCCAACGCAAGACGCACGACTGCCACGTGACGCCACGTCAGGCAGGAGGCAAGTTGCCTACCAGGTCCAGACAGCTCTGGGGACACGGAACAGGACGGACGTGTGAGAAAGGCATTGTGTGGTTTCTGTGTTGAAAGGCGAGTGTCTGGACATCTTGCGAGTCAGACTTGTGACTGTATTGTGGATGTAAGTTGTAAAGTCTTCATTATATGTATTTGTGATCATCGTTCTGTATTTGATATGTTAATAAATCCACCAAACGATGTATCGTTGAGTCTTACGTCAAATCACGTTGTATTTGTACTGTCTCACACTAGTTAGGAAAGCGAGCCAAGTTTAAGACCCTGACATGTGTGAACGTGGTGGCTCGTCCGGGATTTGAACCCGGGACCTCTCGCTCTTCTTCATCCGAAGACGAACTATCAAACAAGGCGGCATTTGCTTTGTTGGTCATATGCCTGCCCTTACAATCTTTCCGATGGTGACCCCATGCCTTGCAGAGGAAACATTTTCGTGAGTTTTTGAAGGATTTACGTTCCTTGTCTTGCCTGTTTACCATGTTTACTAAGTAATTATGGTACCCTGGGTTCTGATCGCACATTTCACCCTGATGATGTGAATTAAGCAGTGTTTCAATTCCCCCTACCATCCTCACAGTAGCGGAGTAATAGAGAAGTTTAACGGGGATCTTAAGCACATGCTTGCAAAAGTGACGCAAGAACACCCCAACAACTGAGATGTATATCTACCAACTATTCTTTTTGCTTATCGCGAGGTACCACATGCTAGTACCGGTTTCTCTCCTTTTGAACTTATCTATGGTGCCAAACCACGTGGCCCATTGACCATTTACCACCAAATGTTAACTGACTCTACACCAGTACTTAAACCCATATCATCATACTTATATGTGACATCATTGCGTGAAAGAATCATCAAATCTTGTGTTATTGCAAAGAATGCACTAAAACTATCTGGTGCTACTTATAGACAGTATGCTGACAAAGGTAACAGGACAATAACATTGACACCTGGACAGGACATTCTTCTTCTGCTACCTAGTGACAGACACCTTCTGACTGATTCTTGGCAGGGACCTTTTAAAGTGACAAGACAGATTTCACCTGTAGACTACGAGATCCTTATAAAAAACAAACACAAAATATTTCACATAAATATGCTAAGACCATACTACAACAGAGACAACGAACAAGACGATACAACAGCTTGTACAGTGATAATAGATCACGAAGACGACGATGCTAGTGACGAAATTCCAACACCTGCATTAGACACGACAGACTGCTTGAAGGAGATCAAAATCAACCCAAATTTAACTCAAGCAGACACAGACAGTTGCAAACAACTTATACAACAGTACAACACCATCTTTTCCAACAACCCAGGACAAACAGAATTAGTACAGCATCACATCGCACTCACATCAAACGCACCCATTAGATGCAGACCATACACCATCCCATTACATTACAAAGAACAGTTACATCAAGAAATCATCAACTTAGAGAAAAATAACATCATAAGACGATCCCAATCAGACTATTCATCTCCCATGGTCATAGTACGCAAAAAGGACAATACCATAAGACTGTGCATCGACTACCGAAAACTGAATAAAATAACTGTTCTAGATCTTGAGCCTATGGCAAACACTGACGATCTTCTGACAGAACTGACAGACGCTAGGTTCTTCACGACTGTAGACATGGTTAAAGGTTATTGGCAGATTGCTGTAGACGAACAGAGCAGACATCTGACAGCTTTCGCCTCACCTTGGGGACTGTACGAATGGTGCAAACTTCCATTTGGGCTAGTTAACGCCCCAGCCACATTCGTACGTATGACACGACTACTGCTAAGAGACATTCCTAACATAATCTGCTATATTGACGACATATGCATTCACACACAGACAATGACGGAACACATTAAGACATTAGACCAAACATTTGAACGGATCAGACAGCACGGACTGACAGTGAAGCCGGCAAAAGTAGACATAGCCTACCAGGAAATATCATTCTTGGGTTACAAAATATCCAATGGCTTTGTCACGACAGACGATAAAATTGTGTCCAAGATACTAAAACTCTCACTTCCGACTACTAAGAAACAGGTCAGAAGTTTGCTAGGCCTAATCAATTACTATAGGCAATTTATTCCTGATTTTTCGGAACTGACCGAGGTCTTTACTAATTTACTAACAAAGGATAAACCTGAGAAAATTGTACACGATGAATGCCTAAAAATCGCATTTCATAAAGTGCTATCATGTTTTTCCGATAAGAATAAACAGAATCTTATCCTTAAATTGCCCGATATCCGTTTACCTTTCAGATTACGCACAGATGCTAGCTCCGTCGCGATTGGAGCAGTCCTGTTGCAGGAGTATAACAACATCCTCCACCCAGTTTATTTTGTATCCCGGAAGCTGAAAGCCCGAGAGCGGGCATGGTCCATTCCTCAACTAGAAGCCCTAGCTTTAGTAGTAGGGATCACCAAATTGTCTAGATTTCTTCTAGGACGCCATTTCATCGTAGAATCGGACAGCAGCCCCTTACGATGGATGAATTCAGGTGTGCCATCGAATCATATGATTGCACGCTGGTCTTTGAAACTTCAAGATTATAGCTTTGAGGTTCGACATATCCCAGGCAGAACCAATTCAATTGCCGATCTTTTGTCACGTTGTCCGACCGACCCAGTGAGCACCAATGGCTGAGTGCAGTATGTAGAAATACACTCAGACCGACACAGCCATTTAGCAGTGAATAGTGTTTTTCCATTCACAAAAAGCTGTGTAATGTCTACAATATTGTGATAGGGATTACTCCCATTATATATAGTGTTCTTATTTTACTAGTTCATGTAGTGATTGTCGTGTATAAATGTGTAGTATGTGGTAGAAAGCGAACTTTATTAACTGTATATATTACGTACAAGAACAGTGTCACGTTCGCACTTACCTGAAGCGAATTATCCAACTTGACAGTGACAACGTCGTGTTGATTCTTCCAGGAACATTTTAATGACGAGTGTGAAAGTAAAACTGAACAGTGACGACTTTTCTACACCTCTGCAGTGAACCGAAATCTTTAGTGTTCGACTGAAACAGCTAACACATGAACATTCGATCGTAATCCAGAAGATTGTGTACCAAAATCCACCACGAACTTTGAGAACATTGTTCCTTCTTTAAACTACATCAAACCGGAACAGGTGTGTTCTACAATCTTTACCATCAGCTGATTGTACAGCTCGTGTGTACTTCCGGATTAATTATAAATTTAGAACAAAAATAGCAGACAACATTGAAAATGTTAAAAAGTTTTGACGATTTTAAAATATTTAGGATTCTATAAAATTGAATACACGAATTGTGTGTTTATTTATTTCTCTAATGTAATCTTAGAATCATATCTTGATTAACGTATTCATATTACCGACTTTTTCTCGTTAATATGAAGAAACGTCAAGCAATGACACTAAGAAATTAAATAGTTATTGTAAATTATTGTGTTTCACTAATGTTAAAATTATTTCCCTTTCATTTTGTTGTTATTACATTTTCACACAAAGGGCCATAATTTGGAATGTATATGCTAATGTGTTGTGTGTAATATAACATGTTGTTGTTAAAGTGTTGACACCACAGGCAGGCATCTGCTGGGCATGGCAGAGTGTTGCCAACATTGTATACCAACACAATAACTCCTGGCCAAGTAGGGACAGGGTTTGAGTGTTTTATACGACTTATATAAAGCCGTATTTCAGTCTGGCTAGATGGTTTTTGTTCCAAGAACCATATTATTCTTTTTTTTTCAAATTGCTGCGAGGTAGATGCGTGAAGCTGGTACTACTGATCTGACTGGGTGATAATACAATTGAGGTAACCAGCCATCGAGAGGGTGAAGCCTGATATGTGTTAAACATGAAGCACCACATGTCTTTGTACCCAACTCCCAGTTCTTATATATTTCTATGGCATGTGTGTAATTTTGATAACGTTTTGTATAACAATGGAAAGGTAGACTCTGACAAGGGTATACTATTAACCCAACAGGTACAGACATAGCATGAAAGACGACATCTTTCATGGAGTTACCGGGGGAGCGTGTCAGAGTCCGACAGTGGACAGCGATGCAGGGACATCGTTACGACCGCCAGGCGACTTAGCTCCCAGTAAGGGATGCAACCACTTCGTTGCGCCGCCAGGCGAATGAGTTACCGGCCTGCGAGATCGCTGGCTGACCAGCGGTCAGGCCGCCAACGCAAGACGCACGACTGCCACGTGACGCCACGTCAGGCAGGAGGCAAGTTGCCTACCAGGTCCAGACAGCTCTGGGGACACGGAACAGGACGGACGTGTGAGAAAGGCATTGTGTGGTTTCTGTGTTGAAAGGCGAGTGTCTGGACATCTTGCGAGTCAGACTTGTGACTGTATTGTGGATGTAAGTTGTAAAGTCTTCATTATATGTATTTGTGATCATCGTTCTGTATTTGATATGTTAATAAATCCACCAAACGATGTATCGTTGAGTCTTACGTCAAATCACGTTGTATTTGTACTGTCTCACACTAGTTAGGAAAGCGAGCCAAGTTTAAGACCCTGACAGCTCTGCTATTCACAGCAGCCCCCTCAATATCCATTTCTAATAACCAGTTTCCCCCATTTACTTCACTGCTATAGACGTTAATCACGTTAATCTTTTCTTCCCTAATATGGCATCCAATCCATATATATTCAATCAATGCTGACTTAATGCAGCTCCTATTTTTAACTCCCCCAGAACCCTTTAGTAACCCCATTTAAGTATGGCATATGTTTCCACAACTTGATAGCCACTATGTAATTAACCTCCCTATTCTAAATTATCAACGCTGATTATCACAGCAATCTTACTAATAGAATATACTCATGAACTTATTATTCACAAGGAAGAATGTGTCTCTCTACTAGTACCTCAGTAGTTTATTAACTATTTTCTGAACGAAGGGCTTTATACTGGACAAAACCCTAACTGTTTGTAACTAAACTTAACTTAACCAAATTCCAACATATTTATAAACAAGGTAATTCTTATTCAACACACAAGACAATTCACTTAAATTATGAGTTAAGCAAAATAAAATCACAACAGGACATCATACCCCCCCCCCCCCCCAGGTTATTAAACAGCATTTCTCTTTCCCCTCATATCAAATAAAGGCAATTAAGCAATTCAAAAATAATATAACATACATCCTATCAATTGTTAGTCACTTTTACGGACTAACAATAATTTATTTATCTATTTAAGAAAACCCAACAAGTGTAATCTCAAAATAAAAATACATCTTCAAGACCAGACGAAAATTTACATCCATAATACGTAGCATATCATATATATAAAATACACTATATCATCTCCTCAAGACCACTCACCACAACTATCAACTAAACTATTTGCTAATGGTAATACAGTGCTACTATATTTCATCAACTATCAATTTCCTCCTTAAATCATAAAATTTTCATCTTGCTATCTGCAGCTTTTTCTATCTATTTATTTCCCATATCTCCATTTCTTCAGTAACTCTAAATTTTTCTGTATAATCGCTATTTCCATATCAATATCTTCCTCCTCTCGTAAAGAAATATTTTCCTCCATACTACTATCTCTATTAGATTCTGAATTTTCATCCATTCCTTCTTCTTCGTCTGTATATCTATCTCTAGCAGCCGCTAGTTTTTTTTCTTTCTATATCCAGTCTAATTTGTTTATCATGCCTTCTTAACGACCTTTCGAGTAGGGGCATGTACTCACCGCTTGATGAATTTTCTCTGATTCTCCTCTGTCTTTTCACCTCTCTTTCTTTCTGTCTTTCTATTCTCCTTTTTACTGCTTGTCTGGTATTTTTGAATGGAGCGTTTACTGCTTCTTCCATTGATTTAACAGTATCATAATAACCATCATACGTATTCCTCTCTTCTTTCATCAACGTTTTCGGTGTTGTCTGTTCACATGTATCATCGTAAACTGGTGTTGTTATTAACTGACTTTGTACCGGATCTTTTCCAAAATCTAGGGGTATTGTAGTTCTTCTGACGAGTTGTCCATCTGAATATAAGTCGTCTGAATCATAATTATTATTATTGTCTTTCTTATCTTCATTATCTCTTCTTAAGTGCTCTACGTGTGCCCTCGCTACATGTCCTGTGATTTGGTTCTTTATATTGTATGACACAGTACCTAACCTTTCTAAAATATAATAACCTGGAATCCAATGAGCATCAAATTTGGAGTTCCTTCTATGCTTCTTATAATAAACTCTATCACCTACTTTGAATTCCTGTAATTGTGTATTTTCGTTTCTGTACTTCTTTTGTCTTTCTCTAGCTTTAATTATATTGTTCTTTAACCTCACATGCGCTTTGTGCATTTCTTGTATAATAACTTCCTGAAAATCTTCCCCCATATATTTACGTCTTGGTTTTAACAGATTGTCAATGGGTAGTATAGGTTCTCTCCCGTGCAATAAATAAAATGGTGAAAACCCTGTGCTCTCATTTTGATTTGTGCGTATTGCGCTTAGGGCAGGTCCCAGGAATAGATCCCAATCTTTTTCATGTTCATCGACAATCTTTGCTATAATGTTGTACAGTGTTCTATGTTGTCTTTCGTTTTTAGCATATGAAGAAGGTCTATAATACGAGATCTTTATATGGTTTATATTCAAATCTTTTAATAACTTCTCAAATTTCTTGTTCACAAACTCTTTACCGTTATCCGTGAGTACGATCTGTGGGCAACTAGATCTTGGTATGAATTCCTGTAAAAAAAATATTAATGATAGTATCTGCGCTCTTGTCTGGGATTGCATAAACTTCCGGCCACAGACTATAGATATCTACAATATGAATTAAATATACGTTCCCCGATAGTGTTCTAGGGTGAGGACCTGATATATCTAAGCTCACTTTCTGCATTGGAAATTGTGGAATATCAGTATCTTGTAAGGGACATTTGATTGTTTTCATATTTCTTAATCTACATTTTTCACACGTATCGACGTATTTACAAGCAGTTTTAAATAAATTCGGCCAATAATATTTATTCGTGAGTGCTTTCACTAACTTATCACGACCGAGATGACCATTCTCATCATGATACGCCTTTAGAATTTCACTTTCTAAATGTTTTGGAATATATTTTCTTAACTGTTCGTTTCTTTCATTCACATAATATAACTGTTCATCATCTTGCAAAACTAAATAATTCTTCTTATATTTGTTTTCACCCGTTTCTTTTAATTTCTGTTTTATTTCCAGAACTTTTGGATCTAATTCTTGTTCTTCTTTCATATTAAATTGCATTAAATGTGGGTCTTCTGCTCTAGGTTCAGACTCTTGATCCGACGGTAAACTCTCAAAATCTTCTCTATTTATTATGGCAGAATCTAATATATTTACTTGCCAGTTTCGGTCGTCTATTTCCGGTTCACCTTCGTCTTCCGTGTTTCCTGATGACTGTGGATACGGGATTCTGGACAATAAATCTGCACATGTATTGTTCCTACCTGGTACGTATTCTATTCTAGTATCGTATCCCTGTAGATTCAACGCCCATGTCTGTATTTTTCTGTTCTGCACTGGAGCTTCTAACAAAGATTTTAAATGCATGTGATCAGTTCTAATAATAAAATTTGCGTTATGTAGATAATAATTAAGTTTCTGAAGAGCATAATGAATAGCATAAGCTTCCTTCTCAATAGTCGACCATTTGCGCTGCGATTTACTAAGTTTATGTGACAAAAAATATATTGGTCTTTCATTTTTAACTCCTGGTATTCCAGATTCTTTTCCTTCATATGGTTGAACCAAACATGCTCCTATAGCATTATCTGAAGCATCTGTATACAATATTAGCTGTTTATTCAGATCTGGATGTGTTAATAGTGGCACTACTGTTAAGCTATTTTTTAGAAACTCAAACGCTTTTTGACATTCATCATCCCACTTAAATCTAACGTATTTGCCAGTCAGGTTAGTGATGGGCTCCGCTATTTTCGAAAAACCTGGAATAAACCGGCGATAGTACCCACATGTACGTATAAAAGCACGAACTTCCTTTACGTTAGTTGGAGAAGGTAATTCTCTAATAACCTTTACCTTATCCTGATCTGGTTTAATTCCGTCTCTATTAATGATGTACCCCAAATACTTTGTTTCTGTTTTATAGAAATTCACATTTACTAAGTTTCAATTTAACATCATGTATTCTTAATCTGTCAAATACTAATTTTACATGTTTCAGGTGATTTTGTACGTCTCCTGCTGTGTAAATCAAAATGTCATCTATGTATGCCAATGCAAAGTTTTGCATGCCCTCCAATACTTGATTTATTAATAGCATATAATGAGAAGGCGCCGTACGTACTCCAAAAGGCATTCGTAAGAATTCGTAAGAACCTGCGTGTGTACAAAAAGCACTCTTCTTTTGGGCATCTGGGGACATAGGTATACACCAAAATCCTGATCTTGCATCTAACGTAGTGAAGAAGGTAGACCCATTAAGTAAGCCTAAAATATCGTCAATCACCGGCAATGGGTACGCTACATTCTTAGTGATTTTGTTCAACGCCCGGTAGTCACAGCAGAAGCGATGACTCCCGTCCTTCTTGGTCACAATTACTATCGGAGATGACCACTCTGATTTGGACTTTGTTATGATTCCCGCTTTTAGCATATCTTCTATTGCTGTTTCAACAATTTCTCTATTCCTTAGAGGAGTTCTGTATGGTTTTAAACTGATTGGTGGGTGATCTCCAGTATCTATTTCCATCGTAACTGTTTTTGTCTTTCCCAATTCTAAGTCATTAATTGCAAAAACGTCTTGATTCTCTTTTATAAGTCGTTCTAATATTTCCTTATTTTCTGGTGGAGTTTTTAACTGTGCTAATAATTCTTGTTCTCTTGTTATTTTGTCTACTGAATGTATTTGAGATGTATGTCTTCTGAATGGATGGATCAATTCATCATTCTGCACGTTCCCTTTTCTTTCGTTTCTGTGTCTGTAATTAATTCTTTCCCTAGGAGTTTCTGAATAATTTATTCTCGGCATTTCTACTCTATCTGTTGCTAATATGCCATTAATATCATGTTCTACTTTGGATATTACACATCCTCTGTATAATTTAATTTCTCTACCTGTGTTGTTAATAATCATTACTGGAAAAGTTAATTGTTTATCTAATGATATTATTCCATCCGGCACTTCTAGACCAGGCTCATCAATTACCTCCCTTTGCAATTCAGTGATTCTAACTGTGTGTCCTACTAAATAATACGGATTTCTTTTTACCTTTGCCTGTATCAAATTAACCGTCTGTGGTTTTAACGTCGTAGACATTTTAACTCTAACCAGTGCTGAAATGTGCATGACTTCTTCCAAATCTACATATACGTCATTGATATTTAATTTGTGCAAATCAAAAAAAAGTCTTACACCGTTTTTTATTAAAAAATCTCTACCTATAAGCATATTTCTATTTAAATCTTTCACTACATGAAAAAGATGTCTTACGTTGATCCCTCCTAATTTAAGATTTATTATTGTTTGTCCAATTACTTGTAAATTCTGTCCTGTAACAGAGTGAAGATTATTATGACTTCTGAATATTTTGCAATTTCTCATTAGTTTGTATAAAAAACTTTCCTTGATTACACTAACCTGAGCTCCCGAATCAATTAATGTACGAACTCTATACTTCCTTATTTCTATTATACATGAACTGGGATCTGTTTTATTCACTGTAAACTGTTTGATTTCATCTAATTGAGAGGACTTCTTACTCGTCCTGCTATACCTGTTATTAAAATATTCTTTAAATCTTGGGACCTTGTTATCTTCCCTCCTACTGCAGGTCCTATTTAATAGGTAGGGCGCCGGTTTTCCTGCGTTCTTGGACTTGTAAAACTTCTGTGTCTATCCTCCAAATTCCTATTTAATCTGCTATTGACATTTCTATTTTGTGTGTTCGAGTGGACACGCCTGTTACCACAGAAGCGAAAAATGTGTCCACGTTGGCCACAACCCCAACAGACTATATTTGTGTTATTTGTGTTACCTACCGTCTCACTTATAGGACTTCTCATTTGTCTTCTTCTATCGTAAGCATTTCCGTTACTTCCTTGTAATGTCTGTATGCCTCCTCTCCTATTCCATCCGAACCTTGTTTGTCCTATTTCCATAGGCTCTTCAATCCTGTCTTCTCGACTAGTTCCTATTTCTCGTCCTACTCTCAATCTAAATCTTCTTCTCAAATTCTCCTCTTGTACAGCTATATCTACAGCTTGTGATAACCTCTCAGGGTTTTCTCTCATCAATTTAAATTTCAGTCCATCTGACTTTATACCATCTACAAAAATCCCAACCAACATCCGTTCCACTACTTCTCCTCGTACGTTCTGTCCCAGGAATGCTTCCTCAGCTAGGTTGATCAATCTATCACTAAACAATTGTACAGTTTCTCCAATGTTTTGCTTAGATTGTCTTAACACTGAAAACGCATGTTGTGGGTCCGTGATTTCAGCGTACTTATGGGCTAGATCGTCCTTGAACTGTTCCCATGTTTCATCTACTCTAGCTTCTAAATTTCTTCTGATATGATCAGAAACCGGTTCTGTCACTGCTTGATAAGCAAGTTTCATTTTTTACTTCATCTGTTGCTGCCACCAAATATGCATGCTTTTCTATGGAAGTTATCCACTTCTTAAAATCTTTCGCCTGTCCACTAAATTTAACAATGTCAGTTGCCATTCCTTGTTGTTTCATGACTGTGTTAAGTCTATCTATCACTGTGCCTACTCCAGTCAAAACTTGTCCTAATGAACCTTGTTCTTCTGCCTTACTGAAATATTTTACTACACAACTTATATAAGCAAAAAAAAAAAAAAAACAATCAATAACCATTAATATACACTCTTAAATTAATTAAAGGACGTAATCTAATAGTTCTTCTTCTTAAAAAAAATTTAGTTCACATTAATCAATAAATTTTCTATCTAATAGAAAAAGTTATTTGGATTACCCTTTTCCAATTTTCCAATGGTCCAATCGAAAATCAACTCTTACATTTTCTTCTCGACGTCTATGCTCTTGTATGCCGAGACTGAGAGGCACGGTATCTGGCACCCAAGTACTTGAACATGGATAAAAAAAAAAGCGGCTTCAGTACCCCGTAAAGATCAATAAGGCTCGATAAGGCTCGATAAGGCTCGATAAGGCTCTCGACAAGGCTCGATAAGGCTCGATAAGGCTCGATAAGGCTCACACCAAGGAAAGAGTTTCTTCATTCCATCATGACACTTTCAAATGTATGGCTGCTCTTTCCGCTCGAGGGAGTGCAGATCTGAACACAAAAATTGGCACTTCTGGACGCCTTAAAACGGCTCGATCTGGCAAATAAAGCGACTTTAGTAGGGTCCTTTCTTCAACAGGACGGCAACTCAATTTGCCTACCCGCTTCCAAGAGTTCTACATCAACGTGATCACTTAACATTTTAATAATTGCCAGAGTTCAAGACACCTATGATCCAGCGAAGTAATTTTTCGTTAGAGGTTTTTTTGTTATTTGAGCTGCTGATCCAAACGATTTTTCGGTTTTGATTCCGTCAAGCGAGGTCAGATTCAACAATTATAACAGCTCCTGATCTCCTCTCAAGCGACGACCAAGGTCATAGGCTGGTTCAAGGGTAACGGCTCTTGTAAAACATATTGCGGCTCAAAGCAACGGTTATTCTGGAACATGATGGCAATCATTATTTTGATACACAGCTTATAATTCCCATATGTATGGTGGACTCAAAAAAAAAAAAAACACCAGCCAGGTCAACGCAGTATTTGATCAGAGACGCACTGTGTAGCGAAGATTTGATCAGAGACGCTTTGATATTACTGTGTAGCGAAGATTTGATCAGAGACGCCGCCTTGTTGAATTTCTCTGCAAGCGACAACTTTCAGCTGCCATCGTGCCGTGGTATTGACGAAAACAAAGGCACAGCCATGTTTCTGTTCTGGAGGCAACTTACATTCCGCGACAATTCATGACCCGCATCCTGGTCACTGGCTCCATTTTCACTCATGTAACAGAGTGAACGGTTAAACGATAATATCAATAGATGACATTGAAGCCTTGGATAGTGTAAACGGCTTTTATTAACTGTAATTATAAAGTTGATATAGCTTCTTGAAAAACACACCCGGACTGACCACAAGCTAAGCTGGAACTGTTTATATTTTTGACGTCACCCGTGAGCTTCCCTAGAAATGGTGCTTTCAACTAGTGCTCACGGGTGCGACATTTCCTAACCCTTCTCTATTTCCCCCTAACTATCTATAACAGAGATGGAGCTCTGTTATACTTGTCTTTGTTAATTTTGCTAAGTGCGTGTGTTATGTCAGCCAGTGTTGATGATGTTCAAAAAGAGAAAATAAAAAGATCAAAAAGATGATTTGTAGTGGGAAGGGGTACAACCCAGTTCTGAATATTAAGGATTATTTGGCCTTGTACAGGCCGGCAAAAATATTTTTATATATATATATTTTTTTAAATACGTTTATTTTATACAAAGCAATGTATATTTACAAGGTGCAATGCGTGTTTCTTTGTTTGTGTATATTACAGAGCGTTGCCGTTTGTTAGTGTTATGTCATATGCGTTAATGAAACAAACACATACATATACAGTTATAATGACGTACGCTTTCAGTCATCCCATTCTAACGTGATTGATGGTAATAGTGATGATAATGGTGATGATAATGATGATGATAATGGTGATGGTAATGGTGATGATAATGGTGATGGTAATGACGGAGACAACAACGACTATGGTGTGGTGATGATTCCTTCCGCTCGTTCATTCTAAACCCATCTTTCTCACACGCTTATAAACCTTCAACACACATCACACGTTCTCTTCCACACCGAAGATATATACATTAAAGGAAATGTTGGTGTCAAGGTCGAAACGGCAAAAGCCGCCCCACGTTTTACACTGCAGGCAGTCTCGTGCAAGCTTACTTCCTGTAAGTGGATTCAATATTATTGCTGAATGACAGCCGTCGACTTAATCGCAAGTGCCCAGGATTTGCTTGTGGTGGGGTGGGTTGAGACCAGGAACGCGGTCAACACGGAGGGAGGGAGAGAGAGGGAGCTGGGGAGGGGGAGAGGAGGGGGAGGGATAAAGAGAGAGCGCGCGTAAACAGATTGGAATTTGTTAAGTTGTCCATTGCGAATTCAGTGTATACATAAATATCCCATTTATTATGTACAAAAACAGGCTTTTACATTGCGAATACAGCGTATAGTCATTCATGGTTGGGGGGGGGGGGGGGGGGGGGGGGGGGAGAGTGGAGAGAGGAGAGAGAGAGAGAGAGAGCGAGAGAGAGAGAGAGAGAGAGAGAGAGAGAGAGAGAGAGAGAGAGAGAGAGAGAGAGAGAGAGAGAGCTGTTCAGACCGAGGTCAAACTTCGGTCGACAAGACCACTGACTCACAAAGGCCACCGTCCCATTGTTCTGTCTAGGTTGGGCTCCAGGACTCAGTAACAAAGAAAGGACATTTATTCAGTTATTTGGCGCTTTGTTCCTCAATGATTGGGCTTAGTGGTACACATGCGGAGTATAGAAATATACTGTGAGAGTGTGTTTGAACATGTATGTTATGTAGTGTGAAATTTGATGGGGGTGGCTCTTGTTTATTAATCTGCGAATAGCTGGGCGATTTTTTGTTGAAAAATCTTTGCTAGTGTGTGTGGTTGTATTGTTTGGTGATTGTGTGTGGCCGAGTTTCTACTCGACCATATTACGTTTCTATACTCCGCCAGTGCAACAAGAAGTTTAGTGTGTTTGTCTTTTGTGGCTGTGGGTATTGTATTTTAAAAAATGGCCTTATAAGCGTCAGTTTTCTTGTTTGTGTGTGTTTCTATTAATTGTTGCAGTGCAATCTTAGTGGCTGTGATTGCTGGGCATTCATAGAAGAGATGATCCTCTGTTTCCTGAATATTTTGTCTACATAATTTGCATGGGGCTATTTGTTTGGATGTTTGTGCGGCTCTCTCAGTTGTCGGGGTCATATTATAAATTAGCCTGTATGTTATTTCTTTGGATTTTGATGTGATATGTTTGCTGTGTAAGTTAGTGAAGGTGCAACTGTAGTCTTTCATGTGATATTTGTATCCTCTTTTGATTCTCAGGTGTAGTGGTGGGGCTTGTTGTTGTACTAAATATGTGTATATCTGCTTGGTTGTCTGTTGTATTAAGTGTTCATTACCTTGAATTGCTTGCATACATGTTCTGTAGAAGTGCGGTAGTGTGCCGTAATAGTGCGGTGTTGTTTTGTCTATTTTCTTAATTCTGTGTAATCTAATTGCAATATAGTATAATGCTAGCAAGTGTTGATCTGGATGATTGATGATGCGTCCTGTGTGGTTGATTCTTAATGCTTGTATTTTTGTGTTAAGGTCCTGTAGTGAAATACCCCCTCTAGTCTTCTCTTGTATTAAAGTCTTGTGCTTTATACTGTGGATTGTGTTTTTAAAGATGAATTTCCTGATGTGTTTGTTTATGTCTGTGATTGTTTGTTTTGGTGGGTCTAACACTGTGGCTAAATATAGTATTTTAGGAAAGATGAAGGTGTTTACAATAGTGCTTCGTATAAAAATTGTTGATGTCTTGTATTTGAACCTATGTAGTATGTCTATAATTTGTTTTGTCAGTGATTGCCATGTTCCTGTGTGTGTTTTTCTGGGATTGGATGGAAAAGTGATCCCATAAATCTTCATGTTATCTGTGACTGTTAGATCCGGGGGGAAATCTGCTTTATTCTTCCACTTCCCCAGACCCATTATTTTAGACTTCTGTATGTTTATTTTGGCCCCACTTCCTTCACCAAACTGTCTGAAGGTGTGAAGTATGTTCGTTATGGAAGTGTTGGTTGTAGGGAAGAAAACGGTGTCATCTGCATAAGCAATTAATTTCCGCTCTCCAGACCCTTGTATAAATGTACCTTTAATGTTAGTGTCCTGTCTAATTGCTTCTAAGAGTGGTTCTAGTGTGAGTACATATAGGACTGGTGATAGTGGACACCCTTGTCTAACAGATCTATTGATTCTGAAACTGCCAGTGAGTGAATGATTCACCAGTACCTTACTTTCAGGATTTTTATACAATATTTCTATCCACTGTCTATAGTACTGTCCTATGTTGCAGTGTGCTAGTGTTTTGTGTAAGTATGAGTGTGAGATTCTGTCAAAGGCCTTCTCCTGGTCTAAAGATAAGAGAGAGGATTGACAGTCTTTCTGGTGGGTGTATGTAATGAAATCCCTAATGAAGTGTGTATGTTGGTGTATGTTTCTGTGTTGAATACTGCACTGTTGGTCTGGGTGGATGAGTGATGGCATGAAGTTTTTAATTTTGTTTGCAAGTGATTTTGCTAGAATTTTGTAGTCTGTGTTTAATAAGGAGATGGGTCTATAGTTTTTCAGCTGTGTTTTGTCTGTGTTGTCTTTAGGTATGAGTGGTTATATATGACATGTTGCAAAGTGTTTGGGAGTTCTTGTTTATGAAAAGCTTCTTGGTAGACTTTTAGAAGGAAATTGCCTAGGATAGGAAAGAAGTGTTGGTAGAATTCTACTGTGAGTCCATCTGGTCCTGGTGTTTTGTCTTTTTGCATTTGATTGAGTGCATGTGTTATGTCGGCTAATGTAAGCTCTGTGTCTAGTGTGTCTTTATCTGTGTCTGACAATTTTTTGTGTATTTTAGGAATCTATTTTGTGTTTGTGTGTTGGCGGGTTCTGCTGTATATAGGTCAGTGTAGTACTGTTGGAATGTTTCTAGTATATGTACTGTCTCTGTTTGTGTGTTTCCTTGCATGTCTGTTATTGCTCCTATTTGTCTGTTGCGTTGAATGTTTTGCTCTAATGCAAGGTGCTGTCTATTGGGACTTTCTTCTGATATGTTAGTTTAGTTCGAAGGAGTGCACCGCGGAGTGTGTGTTGCTGGTGTTGTTCTAATTGTGATTCTAGTGTGTTTAGGTGTGATGCATTCCTGTCAGTCTGTTTTGTGAGTTGTATTGCTGTCTGTATGATATGTTCTTGTTGTAGTCTGTCTTTATGTATGATGGATGCTAACTGTTGTGTTCTACACCGTATTGTATTCTTTAGTAAATCCCAAATTTGTGTTATGTTGTCTGTGGGTGAACTATTAGTGTATGTTAGAATAAGTGTGTCACCATGTTGTAAATAACCTGTATGTTGGAGTAAGGAGTTATTGAACTTCCAATGTGATGTTCTTTTTGATGGCCTTGTGTTTGTAGTGTCTGTAGTGATATGTGTTAGTACTGCTTTGTGATCTGTGTATTGTAATGTCTCTTGTAGATGTTTTGTGTGTATTATTTGGTGTGTTGAAGGTGAGTATACTCTATCTAATCTGGCTGATCTATTGTAAGCCCTATTTTTGTGTGTTGTTGCAATGTTATTAGGGTGTCTGTATCGGAAAGCGTCTATTAGATTGTGTGTGTCTAGGGTATTCTTTAGTATATCCAGTTGATGTATTCCACTTCTGTCATTTCTCCTTAATTGTGTCTTGATTCCTGCTTTGCCTGCCCCTACGATATCCAAATCTGAGAGTACAAAATTGAAATCCCCTGCAAGGATAATATTTTGCCCTCTGTATGTTTGTATAAGTAAGGTGTCTAATTCTTGGTAAAAGTTTGGTTGGTGATTGTAATTTGGTGGTGCATGTATGTTCACTATGGTGTATGCTTGTATAGTGTTTTCTACCTGTATTATGGAGATTCGTCCATGGTTATCCGTGTGTGTGTTAATTATGTCCCACCTGTCTGATGTCTGCAGAATAGCTGTTCCAGACCCAATTTTGTGTGTGCCTAAACTAAAGCATGAATGTCTGAGGCCTAGCTGTGTGGTGATATGTTGTGCGAATGTTTTTGAACATATATTTGTTTCTTGTAATAGTAGAAAATCTGGTTTGTGTTTGTTTATTAGTGTGATAATATGTTGTAATTTTGTACGTATACCACAAATGTTTAAAGTAATAATAACTAAATCACTAGTCATTATAATTTAAGTAAAATCAAATGAATGAGATATAATAAGTGTATAGAATCACACGCAAAATTATTATCCTTGTTGAGTACATTTAGGCGAGCAGGTCTGTAGCGTCAATTTTTTTTTTTTTTTTAAATTTATTTGGGTTTGGCGGTCATCCCAGACTAGCTGGTTCCCCGCCTCCCCTGTTTTTGGCGTGGACCCTTAGTCCCACTGTGAGCTATTGCCCACAGTGGTCCACCGGGCCCACATTTAAAGTGATGCTTATGTGAGGTTTTTTTTTTTTTGGATCACCCGGCCCCCGACCAGACCAGGCGCACTACTGGAAGGATGCAGCAAATGCGTCTGATCTTAGCCAAGGGACCGAGAATGATCATCCCGGCCTCCGACCAGACCAAGCGCACTACTGTCGTGGGGCCAGCAAATACACTTTTTTTTTTTTTTTTAATACGTTTATTTTATACAAAGCAATGTATATTTACAAGGTGCAATGCGTGTTTCTTTGTTTGTGTATATTACAGAGCGTTGCCGTTTGTTAGTGTTATGTCATATGCGTTAATGAAACAAAAACATACATATACAGTTATGATAATGACGTACGCTTTCAGTCATCCCATTCTAACGTGATTGATGGTAATAGTGATGATAATGGTGATGATAATGATGATGATAATGGTGATGGTAATGGTGATGATAATGGTGATGATAATGACGGAGACAACAACGACTATGGTGTGGTGATGATTCCTTCCGCTCGTACTTGATCTTAGCCAAAAAGGCCGAGAAGCGATTTTGTGGTAACATGGCATGGATAAAACACTTAATGTATTATTAAGCCGCAATAAACAAAGTGCATTTCAAAATTATTTTGTTTGTAAAATAATCCATTATTTTTAAAAAGACTTAGAAGTTCTTAAACATGTCTCTATAATCATAAACTATATAATGTGTCTCGTTAATTTGATGATGTATTAACTTATTATTATTAACAAAATTTTATAATACTATGTAAATCACTTAATAAATGTATTGTATGTTGAGTAGTGTCCCGTCAAAAAAAAAAAAGTTGTTGTTATGTCCCTTTCTATTATTTTACTTATATGTGTTCCTTTGCGAGGAGCGGCTGGCCGAGTGGCTAGACCGCCGGACTCTCTTTCGGGAGACCCGGGTGTGATCCTTCGGTAGGGTGTGGGATTTTTTTTTTTTCTGTCAGCGGCAAAAAGAAAATCTTAACCTGTACCGTTCGCGGCGACTGCACTAGCCAGGCGGCCTTAATTCCTCAGGCTCAAACACCTCTCTGCCATACACCGCAAGGTACTAATCTATATTGGCAGTAAATGGCAGTTGGCAATTTGTGTTCCTTTGCTATTTTCATGTTTTGTGGATTATTCAAAGGCATTTGACTGTGTAACAACATTAGAAACTTTGGGAAATCATGAGGAATATGGAATGGTACTTTTGCCTTAATTCACCCCAAACAAACGGAATCTTAGTGTATGAAGATTGCTAATGGAACAATTAGTGTTGGAACTCTTCACTGGCTGCTGCGGATGGGGACGGAGCGCTTATGGGAATGCCCTGAATACTGTGATGTCGGTTCCTAAATCAATCAATCAATCAATCAATCAATCAATCAATCAATCCAGGGGTTCCCTGTGTTGCGCCGTATCTCGGTGCGCAATTTTATCGGTGTGCAATGTTCTATGCGGTGCGCTATTCTTGAGGTGGCCGGAATCGAACAATGTCAGCAAAAATGGTTGTTGAACACATGGAGACCAGCGCATTTAGTCCGTCGAAGCCATGTAGGACTCTAGTAGATGCCTGTGTGTGTTCCCATTCTTCCTCTTGTTTCTCTCCTTGGCCGTTCTCCACATGCGCTCGATGCATTGAGTATGTGCACCGGTGGCAGTGTCCACAAAGTTGTAGGAATGGTTGACTATAAGATGCGTCAATTCGGGAATACTTCCAATTCCGTCGTACGCACGCCAGAGGTCGAAGACTACAGTTGTGCCAGGCCGAATGTGTGTCCTGATCAGCGGCAGAAGCGTTGCTGCTGTTCTGTCTGGAACACAGAACATGAAGCAGTCGGCTGTTTTACGACAGATGCCACCTAATACCCACTGTTGTGGAAACACTCATCCCACATGATGTTTACGCCTTGTAAATAGGCTCTCATCTTACTCAACAGTGGTATTTGGTCCTCCGATTACTGCCGGATTGACTAACAGGTTTGTTGGCACAAACCTCTCGTAGGTAATTACTCCAGTCAACAGTAGCTCCCCAACTGTAACTGACAAAATGAAATGCTTGTCAACTCTTGAGACCAGCAGTGTACGAAAAGAATGATCTGTCTGTACAGTAGACACGAGCCTTGCAGCAATGTGCCTTGTCTCAGCGGGACATGTCCTGCCGACATGGTAAATGTCGGCGTATCCATCTGTCCTGACGCTCAGTCAGCAATAGCACCATGACATGATTATGAGAACAGAGTCTAGCAGAATGTAAGATGCCATGATGCTGCAGAAAAGCAACGCTACTCTGCTTGTCGTGGACAGCTGCTGACATGATGACACACACGCACGCACGCACACACATACACACGCACATACTCCCCACAGAAACGGTTGCCGAAGCCAAAGAAGCACTCTGGAGCAATTGAAACGCACTGACACGCACTGTACCCGAACATAGGAGATCACCGTCAGTGCTAAATATAGCTGGTGACCCTAAATATAGCTGGCAATGAATGAATTACCCAAAAAAAAAAAAAAAAAACGAGAAGTAGATAGTTAGTTAGTTAGTTAGTTAGTAGTCGACAGATCATCCTCGTTGGACATCGAACCATTCAGCCCATAAGTGCTCGGATCCTCCTCCTCAGCAAATCCCGCAACGTGTAGCGGCTAACGACGCCAGTTCTGTGTTGGTTTATCAATCTTCTTTGGCTTCCTGCGTAGTGTTCTTGTTTGGCCACCCCTCTTTTAATTTGCTGCTCCCGCAGTCTGGCCATTGTTGTAGATTCACAGTCATCACTTGGTTCTGGCAAAAGTCTCACTTCTCGTAGAGCATTCAGAATGTCAGCCTGGTCCATGGCGCGTCCGCCCTCCACAGTAGCCTCACCTGCGAGCTTGTCAGCCCGCTCATTTCCTTGTACTCCCGCATGCCCTGGCACGAAAATGAAACTAATCTTTGCCAGCCGAGACCGCTTCAGAGGCAGCAACCATTCTCTTCGGATCGACCCCTCCTCTATCCTCTTGATCATGTTCATTGAGTCGCTAAGGAAACAAGCCCTAGTGAATGTCTGTGTCTCGAGCCATGTTATTGCTTTACTTACTGCCATGACTTCCATGGTCAGGCTACTTGTGGTTTCAGTGAAAGCACCAGAGTCCTCCTTCACAATTTTCCCTCCGGCCCGAGCTGTAAAGGCCCATGAGCTTCTCACATGTCGGACGACCGACCCATCTGTGTAGATGACCGCGTCACCGTCTAGCGAATTCTCGAAAATCAACTGCTTGTACTTCAGCCTCAACAGCAGCCGGATTTTCTTGTCTGCATTTTCTATCTAGTTGGATGCAAACTGAAAAGGATGTGCAGAAGTCTGTTGGCACTTGCACCCACTCCTCGCCAGGTTCTAAGTCCTCAAGTGAACACACCTGTTGAAGAATGTCTTCGGCTTGACCCATCCACGACCGTCCTCTTTTTAACCTGCTGCCCTTCACCTTCCTAATTTCACTATGCAGTGGATGTTGTGTGTTTGCGTTAATTCTGAGGTAGGCGCGTGCCCTGAAAACTTGTATTCTCTCTTCAATGGTTGGAAAATCAAGAAGGTAGCGCATCGCCCTGCATGCTGTATCTCTTGTACATCCAAGAATAATGCGCATAGCTTCATTCTGTATCCTTTCCATCCTTTCTATCTGCTTATGGCTGAGAGTCAGGATTGCCATTGCATACTCCAAAACAGACATGACCAGCCCCTCGTACAGAAGACATAGATGGCGCTGCTCACAGTTTGCTGCCGCCATCACCCGCATCGCTGCCAAACCCCGCTTGGCCTTTGTTATCACCTGGTCTATGTGCACATTATAAGCAAGGCTTCGATCAAACCGTATCCCCAGGTAATTCATTGCCTGCGTTCTTTCCACCGTCTCTGAACACAGCATTACAGTTGGTGTTGGATTGTTGACAATATGATTATTCAACGAGAACCAAGTCACTGTTGCTAAAACACGATTACCAGAAACAAACTGGACGTCGCGGCCAAAGCCTCCGTAAGCACAGAACAAACAGACACAAACCGACACAAAACTATATGAAACACACTACATGACAATATTAATAAACTACATGACAATATTAAGCGTACTTATCTGAATCTGTATCCTAGCTTGGATTGACTGACGACTGACACGCGTTAGACGGCTATCAGTGGATTGTATGGACCGGATATATTGTCAACGGGTCAAAGGTCAATACCGTCAGAAAGGTATTGGCTACACAACTCAGCGGGTAGGAGTTGGGGTGGAGAGGCGCCCATATGGGCGAAAGTTAAAAATTAGGAAGTGAAGATGTCGCGGAAGCACTATACAATTAGCAATTCTCGTTCCGCGCTCGAAACACAGCTGCGGAAGATTTCATTGCATTGGTCTTCACAGAGGGGCATGAGTGGCGGTCACTCAGAAAACGATTGCAAACCACCTAACGCAAACCTGCCCAGAAATCCCAAACAGCAAACATTATGCTGGGATTGTGACGTCCTGCAAAGGACATTCAAATACCTATTGGTTGACTATACAGCTGGGGGCGGGAGAGGGCGGGTATGGAAGTTAAATGAAACTGTGCTGGACATTGAGGCCGTGAGGGGAGAGTGAACCCAACTGGAAGATGAGACAGTTTTCCAATGTTTTACTATCCTGTTTGTGGGATGCAGACGATTTGATCGCCGTGACCTGTATGCCAGCCACGCCACAGTGGTTAGGACTATTGAAGTGCATGGATACTCTTTCTGGGCGCCACTGTTAATATCAGATAGGTGTTGTCTAAATCTGTCAGCAAGACGTAAATCTGTCTTCCCAACATATCTCATGTCACAACATGTGCAAATAATCGCATATATAATATTGCAACTCGTGCATGAGAAACCCTCATGGACGTGGAAAGTCGTCTTAGGGAATGCCAGACTTTGGGTTTGAAGTACACGTGGGCAGGTCTTGCACCGTGATCGAAGACAAGCCACCGTACCAAGAAGAGACTTGTGAGGCTTGGGGCAGACTGCTATGGACCAGCACATCCCTGAGGTTGCGATCCCACCAGTACGCCACCAGGGAGGCCTCTGAGAAGACATCGCTAGTGGTCGAGTCCACCTGGAGAATAGATAGATGTCTCAGGAGGATGTTCTTGGCAACAATATTGTGGAGATGGTAAGTTAGTGAGAGGACAGGTCTATTAATTCGTGGGTTCTGCCTAGAGATGAGAGCCTCAGCACGACTGATAGACTATAAGCGGTAAAGAGCTATGGACAGAACATTCTCAGGATAAACTCGAGGACAAAAGAAATCCAGCATTTCGTGGGCTTTTTGATGGAAGTCGTTGTTGTCTAGACAAAGCCGTCGGAGACGTAATCGTTGGGAGAAAGGAATAGAACCCTAACATGAGGGAGGATGGGAGGAGGTATAGAGGAGGAATGGATGCGACTCAGTTGGTTTATAGTAAACCGTTGTGCATAGACCCAAGGAGCCTAAAAAAAGACTGTTAGATCTAAGAAGTTGACGGTCGACGAAGAAATGGTGGAGGTAAGTTTGATACTGGGATGAAAGTCGGAGAAAAAGGCAATGCAGCTCTGGAGGTCAGACAGGGGCATGTCTGAAACACCGAAATAATCATTGATGTACCTCCTGTAGAGCTCTGGCAGCCTGTCCGATGTATTGACTCCATACCTGGTGTTCCAGATAGCCCATGAAGAGGCAGGCATAACTAGGACCCATCTTAGTACCCATGGCCACCCCGTTAATCTGGTCGAAATAGTTTCCATTGAACTCAAACGAATTGAGGTTTAGGACTAATTCTGCAAGACGCAGCAATGATCCAGTGGCTATGGCGAGGTTGTGCCTTTTCTCCAAGAAAAATTACAAGGCTTTGATGCCGTCAGAGTGGGGAATTGATGTATAGAGTGAAGTCACATCTAAAGTGAAGATGAGGTACTGATAAGGGGTTGTGAAACTGATGGAATCGAAGATAGAGATAGTGTGGTTAGTGTCTTTGATATACGAAGGGAACTGGCAACCAACTGCTGACACATGTTGTCTAGAAACTCTGAAATGCGTTCAGTAGGACAAGAGCAGGCCGAGGCGATAGGTCTGCCTGGGTTCCCTAGCTTGTGTGTCTTAGGCAGCATATAAAAGGTGGGTTTGCCCAAGCAACTGTCGTTGATGATCAGCGAGGTGGCAGAGCTGGGCAAAAGGACCTCGCTTGATGATGGCGTTCGTCACGCTTTTGACCTGGGTGTTGTTACTGACCTTGCCATCTTGTGCCCGTGTTCTGTAGAAGGTTACATCCCCAAGTTGCTTGTTGCCTTCATGTATATACAAGTCTTGCCTCCAAACCACTAACGCCCTTCCCTTGTTGGCAGGCTTGATAACTATGTCCTCACGACGTTTCAACTGTGTGAGTGCCCGTTGTTCCTCCGCGGAAAGGTTGCAGTGTCGTAGTGGCTTGAATTTTAATTGTTGTACGTTGAAAATTATTTTTTCGATATAAAGATCCAGGGCCTTAGATGCCCCATGGATTGGGAACGCAAGTGGAACTGCGTTTGGAGAGGTGAGAGAAGTGGTCGGAGGGCTCCAAGGAGTTGTCCCTTTTAGGTTGATTACTGAAGTGATATTTCAGCTTGAGAGTGCGATGGAAATGATGGACGCCCTGCAGTAACGCGTATCTATCGCCAGAGGGACGCAGAGGTATGAACCGAAGCCCTTTACTGAAGACCGATTTCTCCGGTGCCGATAGGGGAAGGTCGGGAGGTATGCACAAAACTAAGTTATCGCAGCCGGTGGTAGGATGAGGCGGGAGAGGGTATGGGGAGGGAGTAGGGATAGGGGCGCGGAGTTTAGCTAACTTGGCGTTTTTGGCTGTGGAAAGACACTTACTTGTAAAAAAATAACAACATTGCTTCCCAAATCGAAGTCTACATGGAATGGGCTGAGTATCAGACACGTAAACTTAAGACAGGTAATACAGACCTACATCTGATCAATTACTACTGTCCAAGTGACCACGCACAGGTACTGGAGACACTACCATTAAAAGAAAAAAAATGATTGTGTATGGCGATTTCAACTGCCACAGGCAGAGCTGGGGCTTTGATCACATGGATCAGAGAGAAGAGAGACTGGAAGACTGGCAGGATGAGAATAGATTCTTCTTCTTTGCGTTCATCCGGAGTGTTTTTTCAGATGTGATTGTGGTGTGTCTGTTATGCGCCCTTGGACCGAAACCCGTAGGCCAACACAACCGGCTTTAGCGTGCTTTTTTGTGTGTGACCAGGTAGCATTCCTGGGAGACTCACTGTTTGCGGTACCGTCCACAACCCAGCTGGCCAAATTGGAACGGTCGAAGACAACGGTCGTCCCTCAAAGGAAGGCAGGGACAGTCCATGGCATTTTCCGCCATCCAGGGTGGCTTCCATAATTGCAGGGCCGGCACATAGCGCCCTGGTGCTGGGCTCACCGAGGGAATCGTCACGTCCTGCTCATGGCTGCATTAATTCCTCACTTCAATATATTGGGCATTTCGTTTGTCCCGGGCCGTTCCCGCACAGACCAGACTGGTCTGCAGTCAATACCCACTCAGCGAGTTTTTCGGACATGTGCTTGTCGTTGTGTCCGTCAGAGCTGTTCCAGACACGTCGGGCATTCGGAAAACTACCTAGTCAGAGCTGTTCCGAACAAGAGCGGCATTCAGAAACTAGGTAGTCAGAGCTGTTCCTAGCACGAGAGACATTCGGACGAGACATTTCACTCGGACGTAAATGCGTAGTGCCAGTTTTTAGTTTGCCACCCGTAGGCTGGCAATTCCGGCTTCAGCGGGCATTTTTGATGAGGTTAGCCTTCCTCGGGTTTTCGAGACACGTTAGGACTTATTGTTGTGATGTCGCCCACATCTCAGCTGGTCAGGATAGAACGATCATCGACACCTACAGTCTGCGTCTGAAATCCTATCTCCATAAGTGGATGGATTTGGCTGGATTCGCGCATGACCATGAGAGTCTGGAAGAGCTCATGGTGGTCGACCAGCTGAAGAAGCAAATGTCGAAACCTCTCAGGACGTTCCTGGGAGAACAAGGGGTGGAACGTATTGACATCGTGACGAAATTGGCAGAACGGTTCATCGATGTACATGGGGAGGCAGGGGAAAACCTTTCCACCAACACCAAAAGTCAGGAGAATCATGACAGGAAGAAAGCCAAAATCTCAGGAACCAAAAAGGGGGAACCTTATGTAAAAACTTCAGAGGATAGTTCAGAGAAGACGAAGGAGGGAAGCAAGAGCACTTCGAGCTCTACACCAAAACGACCATGGTCGGAGAAGTGGTGTTGAATTTGTAAGTTACCCTCTCACAATACGAGGGACTGCAAATCGAAGGCTAAGAGCTGTCACTTCGCATGTCAAGTGACTTCCAAGGGGGTTGTCAATGAAAATGCCAAGGTCAACAAGGAAGCTCACCACCAGGAGAGCTCACTCAAGTCCGGCACTAGAAAATCTAGGACAGGGAAATAGTGCAAACACTGCAAGTCAAACACGCACAATGCTATTGACTGCAGGGGAAAGTCAGGAGACTCTCAGTTCGTCGTGTGCCCCGGGAAACCTAAGGTGGAGCCCACCGAACAGGTCAAGGCCGAGGAAGAGACTCCAGACCAGGATAAACCACCTGTAGTGGAATTGACAGAGGTTAACGGCCGTCAAGTGGAGTGTTTGTATGACACAGGACTGGAAAGCCGTGATTTCTGTGGATCTGGTACACCCAGAACAATTCACAGGTGAGACCACGGAGATACAGCCTGCGCAGAAGAGTGCTGTGGCCATGAAGTTGCCCATTGCTAACGTGGAGATTCGGTCAAGATATGTCACCGGCACAATCAAGGCCGCTGTATTGACCGATCCCATTTTTCGCGTCATCCTCGGTTGCCGGTATGTCTTTCTGGGAATGCCCAGGGAGCCAATCCATATGGGAGCAATACAGACTCGCTCTCAGGCGAGAACGGCAGAGGCAGAAGCAATTGTGACTAACCCACTGATGGTGTCTCAGCTTTAAAGTTCTTCCTGGACAGGCACCCCAACCCTACTATTGCCACGGAGACTATTCTGCGCCTGGCTGAACTGGTCCTTACTCTCAACTCATTTGAGTTTAGCGGCCAGTACTTCAATCAGATCAGCGGGGTTGCAATGAGTACTATAATGGGCCCTAGCTATGCATGCCTTTTTATGGGCCACATTGAGTACCAGATATGGCAACTCTACAACGATAGAGTCCCTGAACTATACAGTCGATACATTGATGATGGTGTGGGTGTCACCTGTATGCCACTGGCGGATCTCGAAACATTCATAGACTTCTTCTCCAACTTTCATCCTACTATCAAACTCACTTCCCATATTTCCTCGACGTCTGTCAACTTCTTACTGTTTCCATTGGGACCCATGGTTTCACCACGACGGACTACTACAAACCGACTGACTCTCACGCCTTTCTACTCTACACCTCCTCTCACCCTCCGTCCTGTAAAGACGCAATTTCTTATTCTCAACTTCTGCGCCTTCGACGACTATTCCAAGATGAGGATTTTCGCCACAGAGGCTCAGGAAATGTTCTTCTTCAGGCTCCATGGCTATCCTGGTCATGTCCTATTATCAGCCTTCTACCGGACTCTACCCATTAGCCGCGCAGAGGCTCTCACCTCTGCACCTAAACCAAAAAATCTTCGACCGGTACTTTCTCTTACCTACCATCCGCACAATATTTCAGTCAAAAATATCCTGTTTCGACATCTATCTATCCTTCAAGCTGACACTACTTTTTTTTTTTTCTTCCCCGCGTTTCCATCCTGTTTCAGGATATTGCGGTCAACACCAGCATCTTTCAGCTGTATGTTGATTCCTGGGCTAGATTACGCTCATCAGCACGCCACGACTTTCTGAGCGACCGGCTCCATACTCTCATAAGTCACTTTTGCGATTCGAACCACTGCTAATTCTCGTCGCGTCACGTGACGAGAGTATTTGGGGTTAGCAGAGAAAGCTGCTAACCCCTCGGCCATAGAGCCGGCAAGCTGACACTACTACCAGCGCGATATTTTCAGAGAAACCACTAGTGGCTTACAGACGTGACCGCAACCTCAGAGATGTACTCGTCCATAATAGAGTACAGGGATCTCCACCCCCACCATCTCGATTAGGAACTAAGACTTGCCTGAGATCTCGTTGCAAGACCTGCCCATATGTGATCCACACCCCAGTGGTGCGATTCCCTAAAGGCAGTTTACGCATTACAGAAGAATTTTCCTGCACCAGTCGCAACATCATTGACGCCATAATATGCAAACGGTGTGATATGAAGTATATTGGGTAGACGGGCCTCATGCTAGCCGACAGATTCCGCCAACATCTGATGGACATCAACACCAACGCCCCCAAGCCTGTCTCCACCCACTTCAACAGCGCCAACCATCAAGGTGCTTCTGATGTCCAGGTCACTGTCATCCAGTCCTGCTCCTCTGGTGCTCAACATCGCAAGAATACAGAAAACCGGCTCATATTCACTATGGGGTGCCTAACACCACACGGCCTCAACACCCAACATAGTTTCATCTAATCGTAGTCATTTCCCCTCCCCACTCTGTTGCTTCCACACCCTCCTAGGTATCACCCTCTTCCGGTCTCCAACCAATCCTTTTCTCCACTAATATTATCCTCTACCCTGTCTCCCTTGGCCCGATTCCGATTGACCGAACCATTAGTTACCTGGGCATTTCACATTACCACTCTCGACACTTCTGTCGTACGCAAGTCAGCGCGCACCAGTAATGTTATCACTACTCCCCCCGGACCAATAATCCCCCCACTAGTTAGCAACTACACTGTATATGCGATCGGGTGTGCGTGCACATAGATACTAGTTCAGACGTGTATGCGTGTATGTACACAGATATATATGTCTTTCTCTCTCTCTCTCTCAATAATCTTACACCAACCCTCTCTCTCTGCCCATCTCTCTATCTCTCTCCCAACAACCTTGCTTCTCTGTGCCTACCTATATCATGTGTGGCATGTCGTAGGCTCTTTTCCAATCTCTCTCTCTCAACAATCGTGCTTCTCTGTGCCTACCTATGCCATGTATGGCGTGTCATAGGCTCTTTTCCAATCTCTCTCTTCCATCGTGCTTCTCGGTGTCTACCTATTCCAACTATATTGCTGGTGGTCTGATGTTACACAGCCCCAATAACACAACCTTCAGGGGGGGGGGGGGGGGGGGTGTTGATCCTCATATATGTTGTATAAAAATCAACCTTACTGGCTCTATTTCATAGGGTACAGTATGAGTGAAGCCTCATATGTATAGACCTATCAACCCCGCATACATCAGGTGGTGTGTTGTAGGCACTTCTCCAATCTCTCTCTCTCTCCCATCTCGCTTCTCTGTGCCTACATATTCCAACTATATTGCCGATGGTCTGATTTTAACACAACCACTGGGTGATTTGATCCTCAAGTACGTTGTATAGCAATCAACCTTACTGCCTCTATTTCATAGGGAACAGTATGAGCGAAGCCTCGTATTTGTAGACCGACCGACCCCGCATACATCAGGGGCGTGTCCTAGGCACTTTCCCAATCTCTCTCTCTCTCTTCCATCTTGCTTCTCTGTGCCTACATATTCCAACTATATTGCCGGTGGTCTGATTTTAACACAACCACTGGGTGATTTGATCTTCAAATACATTGTATAATAATCAACCTTACTGCCTCTATTTCATAGGGAACAGTATGAGTGAAGCCTCGTATTTGTAGACCTACCCACTCCACATACCTCATGTGGTATGTCACAGGCAGTTTTCCAACCTCTCTTATTTTATAGTTAATTTTTTACTCTCTCTCCGAATAATCTTGCTTCTCTGTGCCTACCCACACCATGTGTATTACCAGTGGTTAGGTCTTATGCAGCCCCCATAAAACAAGCACTGGGCGATTTTGATCTTTCAATACGGTGTATAACAATCAACCTTACTGGCTCTAGCTCATAGAGAACAGTATGAGTGAAGCCTTGTATTTGTAGACCTACCCACTCCGCATACCTCATGTGGTATGTTGCATGCAGTTTTCCAACCTCTCGCTCTCTCTCCCCTTACATCTTGCTTCTCTGTGCCTACCTACTTCACATGTATTACCAGTGCTTGGATCTTACACAGCCCCAACAACTCGAGCACTGGGCGAGTAGCTCCTGAAGTATGTTGTATAACAATCAAACATACTGACTATTTCATAGGGTACAGTATGAGTGAAACGTCATACATGCAGACCGACGTACTCCGCATACCTCATGTGGTATATCACAGGCACTTTTCCTCTCTCTCTCTCTCTCTTCTTGCATATACTTTGCACATGTCCACATACACTAGAATTTTGTATGTTGAGGTGTGTCTATGTATGTATGTATGCGTGTTCACGCATATCAGTCCACCCAGACCTTAAGACTTGCCCCTATAATAACACAATGGGGTTTTGGTTAGTACCACCTTCAACCTTACGCGCCTCCTACCCCGCCCCCTTCCTTCTATGTGCTCACTGAACCGTAACACCCAGCATAACAACACATCCGAGATTTTCTTAGTTACTTACAGATCCGAACGGTGAGATGAGTATGAACGTTTTTCTCCATTAACATTATTTCAATTAAACATTTTCTTCAACTAACATTCTTTTCAATTCTCATTTTCTCTTCATTGCTTCCATTTTCCCATGCTTTTGTTCTTCTCGTCCTGTCATCACCTTCTGATGTAGTCACAGGAGTTCTCCTTGACTGTAAGTTGTGTTTGTTTGCTGATGAAGGCTAATCGCCGCAACGTTCTGTATGTGTCTTAACTCTGTTATGTATAGCTGCACTACTTTGTGCCATTTTATATTGTTTATGTTTTGTAGTAGTGTGCTGTTGAATTTCCAATCTGGTGATTGTTTTGATGGTGGGTGTATGTAATCAAATCTCTTATATCCCTTACATTTGTATTGTCTGTAGTGATATATGCTAGTACTGCTTTGTGATCTGTGTATTGTAATGTTTCTTGTATGTTTTGTGTGTATTATGTGGTGTGTTGAAGGTGTGTATATTGTGTCTATTGTTGCAATATTATGGTATCTCTGTCTGAAAGCGTCAGTTAAATTGTGTGTGTCTAACGTATTCTGTAGTATATCCACTTTTTGTGTATTCCATTTCTGCCACTTCTTAATTGTCTTTACTCCTGCTTTACCTCCCCCTACAATATCCAAATCTGAGAGTACAAAATTGAAATCCCCTGCAACAATAACATTTTGTCCTCTGTACGTTTGTGTAAGTAGGGTGTCTAATTCTTGGTAAAAATTTGGTTGGTGATTGTAATTTGGCGGTGCATGTATGTTCACTACAGTGTATGCCTGTATAGTTACCAGTATTATGGAGATTCGTCCCTGGTCATCAGTGTGTGTTTTAATAATATCCCAACTGTCTAATGTCTGCAGAATAGCTGTTCCTGACCTGATTTTTTTTATGCCTAAATTAAAGCATGAATGTTTGAGGCCTAGCTTTCTGGTGATATGCTGTGTGAAAATTTTGGAACATACTTTTGTTTCTTGTAGTAGTATAAAGTCTGGTTTGTGTTTGCTTATAATGTGTGATGATGTGTTGTAATTTTGTACGTACACCACAAATGTTTAAAGTAATAATAATTAAATAACTAGACATTGTACGATGTTAGTAAAACCAAATAAATGAGATATAATTACTATATAGATTCACATACAATGTTGTTATCCATGATGGGCACGTCTAGGCGAGCAAGGTTTTAGTAGCAAAAGTTTATGTGAGAGTATCATCTTGATCCTCGTTCTTATCACTTGTGTTGGTGTCTACAAAGAGTGTCTGGTATGCCGCATGTGTCTTCCTCGTCTAGTACTTGTTTCTCCTCTTCTTGTTCTTTTTTCTCTGTCTTGCCCATAGTGTATTTGACTTTTTCCTTCTTTTCTGTGTCAACGCTGTGATTTGACTACAACAGTCTTCTGGCAGTCCATTTTCTCTTCATTGGGTTGCTGACGGTTTGAAAACCATCAGTCTTCATTCTTTGAATTGTTTCCGTGCGTGTTATTTTCTTGTGTGTTCCTGTCTTCTTGTGTGTTGATTTGACTATTGAAAGTTTGTGTCAGTTCAATCTTTTCCTGCGGTGGAGTTTCTCTTACGAGTGACGGGAAATGTTCTTGGCTGTGTACACCAATTGCTGCTGCTGTCATCAGTGGTCATCTACAAGGGTATTTATTTGCCCAGTGGTTGTCTTGGCCACACGTCGGACAATTGGTCTTTCTTCCCGGCATCGTGAATGATCAACCCTCTGTGATTATTGTTCGTAATACCAGGAGTGTAGATCCGTATATAATGGGGGGGCTTGCTTTGTTGGATTGCAGAGTGCACCCCACTTGCCAGCACCATTCTTTACCCTGAAAACTTCAGCCTTGCCATCCCCTGTAAATCTGTGCACCAATTTTTAACTCCTTGGGGAGTTATCGTGACAGGTAACCAGTGGATGGTCAGCCTGTCTCTTTCTTTCTCTAGGTGCTCTAGAGATATGTTTATTCCTAGGCTTGGTAGAGAAAACTGCCATGTAATTTTCCACACATGGCTTTCTAAGCCTTGCTGACAGGTGGAAGTACCACCTGTGGGAACTTCAAACCTATGCAGGTACAACGATTCCCTCAAAAAGTACACCTCCTGGACCAGTTAGGGCACTCATAATAAGTGCAGATGTTGCAGTAATGGAACACACTATCATTCCGGGATGATGAAGTTGCTGAACTTCACAGTTATCTGTTAGGACTGCAAACGCAGTGATATTTGAATAAATCTTGACAATTTGTTGTTTCTGGTAATATTCCAAAGAAAATTAGGAATATTAACCCCAAAGAATAAAAGCACCACAAAATATGGAATGGAGGGCGTGTGTTGTTGTTGCGCGGAGGTTAATCAAAATTTTGTCTTGGTCATACTTTCCATTTCTCAGGTGATAAAGAAACTGACCTATGAAATGCAGCCTCCCTTTGGCTGGGTAGGTCAATGAACTTTTGCCCCTGAGCGTGGTAATATTTCCCAATCCCTGGTGATAAAGAAGGAAAAAAGTGCTTATTCAATTTTCCCCATGATGGGTATTGTCAATATGTAAATAAAGGATCTACGAGCTGTCTCCACCTGTATGCAGAGTGCTTGTTGAAAGATTTTTACCTGAGCTTAAAACCAAAGGAAGAATAATGCTTCCTGAGAAACCACAAAGACCAGCTGTAGAGGCTACAGTTGTTGCAATTGGTCCTGGAGCATGAAAAGATAAAGGCACCGTTGTTGCACCAAGTGTCAAAGTTTGGGACAAAGTATTGCTTCCTGAATATATTGGCAATAAAGTTGTAATAGAAGAAAAGGAATATTTCTTATTCAGAGACGGTAACCTCCTTGGAAAGTTTGAAAATTAACTGATTATACTGTCGCGAAAATGAGGATGTGTAGCTTGGATTGATTGATTGCAGTAGAAAACAAAGATGTGTATTCCATGTAATTGACAATCGGAATCATTGTCACATTAGTTGCATTGACTTAATATTGGGTGATAGGGCAGTTGTCTTATTTTGTTTATATGAGGATTTCTTCTTCTTCTTCGTTCATCCGGAGTTTTTTTTCGGATGTGATTGCGTTGTGCCTGTTTACAGCAGAGCTGCATTCTTGCGCCGTTAGGCCGACACATCCGACTTCTGCGGGCATTTGTTGACCGGGTTAACCTTCCCGGGGATATGAGGATTTTATACTTCTTTATTACATGTTACATTACACATCTTAAAGCAAAATTGACAAAAAATAAACACATAAATAAATAAATTCTCTATTTTTAAATACTGGTTCTTGATGATTATATTAATACATTTTTGTAGTGTGCACTCCCATATATAAGGGGAGGGGGTGTATTCTTTGGGTGGAAAGAAAAAAGTAAAGCTAAACATAGATGGTGGCAATAATACTCAGATAGTAATATTGCTAAGAATGATTGAACGAGGACAGTGGAACACATTAGGAACACTGCTAGTATTTGTCTGAAGAGATTAAACCTGCAAGGTTGCAAAGATGAGAGATTATGAATAGTACCCCTAACACACTGTAACTGACTATAGGCTTGACATAAACCACCGTGCTCTTAGAAAGAATATAAATGTGGTCTCGTGTGAAGATTCTATCATTGTGGTGTGTTATATCAGACATGAACATTGTTCTAGGTCACAGCATGACTGCTAGTTCCCTTACTCTCCAACTTTTCATCCAAGACAACAGAGTGGTGCAATTGCACATGTAGAAATTAAGTACTAAATGAAATGTTTGTGCTGTCGACGATGCAATTGCGTACACATCATCGACTGATGGTGTAACTGAGGCTGTGGATATATAATCATCATGCATGAAGAAGATGGTCACAACACATAGGTCTAAAAATTAATAAGGGTAAGACATGAGATTAAATCAAGCAAATGATAACCCTTGGTGAAACCTCACTTCAAGAGGTGGAACTATACACCTATTTAGGTAACAATCAAGACAAAGATATTAAAATAAAGAAACAAAAGGCAAGAGGAGCTGTCATAACACAAATATACTTGTTAAAGTCAAAAGAGATTAAACATAACACCAAACTTTTTAGCTCCAATATTAAATAAGCACCACTATATGGATCAGAATCATGGGTAACAACAAAGGATTAATAACAAACTACACAGACACGTTAATTGGTGCCTGCGCAGAGTAGTGGGAGTAAAGTTGTATGACATCAGTGTAGATGTCTAGAGAGAACTAAATTCCTGTGAAAAATGTGAGGAAAAGACGGCGTCGGGTAGAACACAACACTGAGAAAATCCAGGATAGTATAACTAGACACTCGGAATCTGCAGGACAAACAAAATAGTGGGCGACCTAAAAACACACAGAGGGCAATAAGACAGAATAATATGGGGGAACACGGGTGAAGCTGCAGGAGTAAGAGATAGGACGGCTTGGCGTGGTTCGGTTGTGGGTTTGTTTCAGGGGGGATAAATGACAAAGGAAGGAGAGCGGCTGGGTATGAAGCAAACATCAAAGCTTACTAGAAATATTTTTCCTTTACTCGATGTTGAAAGAAAAAAGCTGAAAACAAAATAACACTATACACCACACTGAAAGTCTTTGAAGATTTACCTTCAGCCTGCCTTAATTATGGTACCATCACGGAAACAGTTGTCAGCAGGGAAAATGAAATAGATAGGAACAATACAATTTATGGTCTATATTTTTGTAGCACACTATAAAGTCGTGTAAATTCAGTTTTAAGTGCTTGTTTCTTTCTTACTGTTACCAACAACAATTTCTCAACTGTATTATATTTGGTGACTGACAGACTTATCCTTGTATAAACATAGCTTAAAAGTCCAGCAATATACAAGAGTGAACACAAAGGGGTCTATGTTATAAATACACTACCATTCAAATGTCACCACACACACAAAGAGACACGACCAAAGAATAAGAGAACAATAATTTAATTGACAACAAACTCATTGAACATGTTCAGCTCTCCATGGTTTCCTCTGTGTACTTGCCCTTCTCAGCCAAAGCCTTGGACCTGCTCATTGCCTTTCGTTCCAGGATTTTCTTGCGATCTTTGTCCAGTTTCAGCTTCACAATGACAACCTTTGCAAGAATGGAAAAGCAAAATACAGGTGATGACTGATACAATCAATCAGGTGCCATCACCACAATGAAGGTTGGCTGCAATGTATCTCTAACAGTCTCTCGCCCTGACTACATTCTGACAGACTGCTGTTCATCCATCTCTTTATGTTATCTTCCCACTTGTATCTTCTCTACATCTTGTACGCTTACCCTCCAGTTTAAAAAAAAAAAAAAAAATAAGAGTTATCTATTTTCATACCCAGTTTTTCTAGAACCTCTGTACTTCACTGTTTTTGTTACAATGAGATACATCTTCTTTATATTCACATCTCTAGGGCCTCTATTCAACTTTCTAATTGTTTGCTCAATGGCCAGGCTTCCGCGCCATGTTGTAGTGTTGAATATATGTAACATTTAGCAATTCTTATTTTTAATGCATTGTTAATCTCTCAGGATGTCACTACTGATTTCATGCTGTTGAAAGGATTATTGGCCATCCCTTCTTTTTCACTTCTACCATAATCTGTTATTACATGTCCAAGATCGGAGAAACTTGTTCTAGTATCTCCCTGTTTAATGTGATGATCATTTATGACCCCTCTTCCCACTGAAAATATAGTTGTTTTTTTTTATATCTAAACCACATTCTGCATTATATCTGTTTATTAGTTCCACTAGTTTTGTAACTCTTGCTCGTTTTCTGCTAGTAACACTGTATCATCAGCAAAACTAAGATTGTTTGTGACCCTTCCATTGATGTTAAGCCCAGGCTGTTCGATTTGCTTAAAAAATTCTTTCTGTGTATAAGTTCAAGAGGCTTAGGGACAACACACTCCTTTTATTATCTCTATGGGGAACACACAATTATAATATATTAATATATCTAGATGGCGCCACTTGTTACCAGCACAATAAGTTTGACACAATATATCAGAAAAATAATGGGAAGCAGTGATACTTTCAGATTATCAAATTCCCCCCTCCTCCATGTGTATCCACCTTGTCGCGGGGTGGGGATGGGCGGCTTGAGTGTCCCAGTGACCCCAAGAGCTATGCCGAAGGAAGCAAAACTACACCTCAGATAGGTTTTGGGGTAGGGGCCAGACCAAGAGAGACACAACCTGCTGCTCTGCAGGTAGACTGAGAAGTCTAAATCAGGCGCATGATGACACTAAATTTTGGTCCGGACACATACTCTAAGGCTCTCAGCTGAGGGATATGGCTGAACGCCTCTAAGCCATAAACACTCAGATATGAGAGCCGGGCCGATACCCACCTACCGAAAAATGGAGGTGAGATGCTTAGCACGCTACATGCTTAGTTCAGATACTTGTTCGAAGGTTCCCAGCTGGGGTATATGAGGGATCCCCGGATGAGAGAGCCTGGCCATTTTTCGCTCACTGAAGCACGGAGGTAAGGTGCTGAGCCGGCAGAACATGTAGGCTACCCCGTGAGCGGTACTTAAGGTGGCAAATGGCAAAGCGGCTTAGTCGCATGAAGTGGTTACGATGAAAGTCTTGTATCTATACCCATAGAGTGAGCATAGTCAAAGGGGGGAAAAAATGTCTCAAAAACACAAAATGGAACACTTGGCTAGCGAATCCATCACGTGGTAGTCCGAAGCGAAAGCTTGATGAGTGGATGTCGTCCGCAGACTGCTCGTCCCTGGTTTGTGTGGGGAGCAACCAGTGGCAAAACGAAATGCCCAATACATGGAAGTGATAAATTAAAGCAGCCACGAGCAGGATGTGGCAACTCCTCAGGTGAGCTCAGTCTCAGAGCGCTATGGGCTGGCTCTGTATTTATGAAAGCCTCCTAGGATAGCAGGGAATGCCCATGGTCTGCCCCTGCCTTCCCTTGAGGGTTAACTGCGATGTCTTTGACCGTTCTACCTTGACCAGCTGAGATGTGGGTGACACCACAGCAGTAAAAGTAACGTCTCTCAAAACCCCGGGAAGGCAAACACGTAAAAATGCCTGCTGAAGTCGGATGTGCTGGCCTATGGGTGCAAATAAATCAGGCACAACGCATAAACGTCTGAGTTAAATGTCTTTCGCGCTAGTGACAGCTCTGACTACCTAGTTTCCCGAATGCCTCTTGTGTCCGGAACAGCTGTGACTAAATTGTCCCCGGGCACAGCGACAAGCACATGTCCGAACCGAAAACTCACTGAGTGGATACCGTCTGCAGAACGGCCTAGTTTGTGTGGGAACGGCCTGTGGCGAACGAAATGCCCAATATATTGAAGTGAGGAATTAAAGCAGTCATGAGCAGGACGTGACAATTCCCTCGGTGAGTCCAGCACCAGGGCGCTATGTGTCAGCTCTGCAACTATGGAAGCCACCCTGGATGGAGGAAAATGCCATGGACTGTCCCTGCCTTCCCTTGAGGGCGGATTGTGAAGTATTCGACCGTTCCAATATGACCAGATGGGATGTGGATGGCACCACAAAAGTGAGAGTCCCATAGGAATGCTAACCTGACAAAAATGCACACTAAAGTTGGATGTGTTGGCCTAAGGGTTTCGGCCCAAGGGTGCCTAACCAGACACACCACAATCACATCTGGAAAAAAAACACCCTGGATGAACGCAAAGAAGAAGAAGAAGATTATCAAATGAAATACTAGAAGACATTTAACCTTAGTTACATCCTCGTTCCAGAGCTTTTGACCATCATCTCATTAAATAAAAAATAATACACACATGAAAATATCCAACATGACCACCATCCATTGATGGCACTCTGCTGTACAATATCAGGCACATTCATTGGCTGTTCATATAAGTTTTATGCTGATTATTATGATAATAGATTCAATATAAAATAAATGTGGCGTCTCCAGATTCTTAGCTCCTATAGTTGTCAGAATGCTAACACTTGAACACACATCCAAGAGAGAAGATGCAGGACAGTTTAATATGACACAGAACATTGGTATCAGAAAAGATTAGTAATAATACATGAGACAGCTATGAACAGACAAGATAACGAACACCAGACAGCATGAACTTAAAAGAAAAAGCTACCCAACAACTTGCCTTCACCTCGTATACTATTAACACTTTACAAGGCTAAACACCAGAGCTGCATGCACCCACCAGTGAACCCAGACCACTGTACAAGTAATCAGAGCTTTACCACAATACCCAGCTTGAAGTAAACACACGTGGCCACCATCACCATGGGGGTTGCTGGATGGCACAAACAATTATGGTGTGATGGATTTCTTCCATGCCCAGCCTCATTGCACATCAAATCATTCAGTGCCTTCATCCGACATACAGGACTTCGCGTTGGAGCTCAAGCCAATGAACACAAGCAAGCAAGCATCATTCAGTCCACAAGTGCTCAGATCCCCTAAATGGTGTTCTTGCCTGGCTTCACGCCTTATGTCTTGATATTGTTGCAGACTTCACGTGACTTGTTCTACAGCTCTGCCTATCGACGAGAATTCAGTACGTCTATGAATTCTCTTACATTTGTTTGACCTGGCACAAAAACCAAGATGTTTGATCTCAGAGTATCCACCCTCAGTCTTTGAGCCTAACACATCTCGATCTTCCTGAGCATACTCAAGAGTCAATAATAAAGCAAGCCTAGATGACAGTCTATGTCTCCACCCAGGCTATTACCTTAGTTACTGCAATGGCCTATGCAGTCAGGTTACATGTCAAGGTGAGAGCACTTCAATCTACCTCAGACCCTTTTGTGTAGATGATTATCAAATTAATTCTCATATATCAAGGACTGAACTTCTGCCTGCACAATTACCAACTTGCTGTCTGTACTCCCTATCCAGTCTGATGCATACAAGGACACACCTTACTCTTTTGGCACCTGTATCCATTCTTCACCAGGTTCTAGGTCCTTAAGTGAACAGACCTGTCGAATAATGTTCTCAGCAACGACACATCTAGGATGTTCATCTTTTCAACCTGCTGTCTTTTCCACCCTTAATCTCACCATGCAATGAATGCCGTGTGTCGGCACTGACTTCGGCGCAGTTTCTGCAAATTCTTGTTCAGTCTCACACAGCTGAAAAATCAAGGAAGTATGTATCGCACTCAATGCTGTATCGCATGCGCGCCCAAGTATGATGTACATAGCCCCATTTTGTATTCTTTTCAGTTCTCTCCATCTGAGAACAGCTAAGAGAGAATCCCGATGGCATACTCAGTCACTGAAAGGACAAAACCCTGGTTTATGAGACAGAGGTGACACCACTCAGCTTGGATTGTCTTGTCTGGGTCTCCTGTCATACTTAGATGGTCTTCCTGTAAGTCAATGGGACTCTTACCATGTTACATAGAAACCACGCCTATATTCATGACCCGCGATTCAGAGGCCTACAACAGTACGGCCAGCAAAAACAAAACAACCAACAACAGAATGTTACCTTTGAAGGGTGGATACCAACATGGACAGATGTTCCATTAGCCTTCTCCCTCTGTACACGCTCTATGTAAATCACAAATTTCTTTCTGTAAACTTGTGTCACTTTGCCTGTTTGCTGTCCCTTGTAATGACCACGGGTTATCTGAACAAAAGTATAACAAAACAGTTTAAAATTGAACCTATGTCTACATTTGCCACCAAAGTGTCATGATGCTACAATATTTTATTTAGTTGACATTGCTTATCACTAAGATATCCATTCAGCATTACATAGATATTCTGTCTATAAGGTGTCAATAAAATCAAATAATTGTAGATTCACAGTTGTAAGTTGGTGAATGTTATTAAGTGACACCTATACACTGATAGGCCAGCTGTGGTCCAGATTGGCTTTTTAACGCCAAATTAGGCTTTTTAACAACAGGTTTGGCGCCGGAAAACCAGTTTGACGTTTTGGCTTTTTTCAAACTGATTTGGCGTCAGAAAATCAGTTTGGCTTATTGGTTTTTTTCATATTTACGGCACTGCTAAGTCTTAAAAAATTTAATTCCATAATACTTAATTTCTATGTTCTTTTATGGGATAGGGTTTGATATTAAAGACTGCTGATCGATAAAATATTGTCAAATTGACTTTGCACTTAACGGTTGCTATGGAAACCAAGATAAACAGCGGCCATCTTGAATTTCTTAATGTACCTCTAAAACATTTATTTTTTAATGTACAGGCTAAATTCTTTGTTTTATGTGTAAGTAAATAGACCCTTTACAAGTTTAGTAGAAAATTTTAATGATATCTCTTAGCAGTTTTTTTTTTCAAAATGTGAAAATGGTAATGACATTTTTCATGACACTTTTTTTTTTTTAGTGTAGCACAAAAACTAAAATGTAATTTTGAAGAATAATCTACTCACAATGTAAGAGATATAATAAAGAATATCTCTGCAAAGTTTGAGTGAAATCTAATGAATAGTTTTTAAAACAATTGTACTTATGTATAAAAAAACTGGCGAAATGAGAAAACGGGGAAAAACTAATTATTTTTTTGTTTATTATTACTAATGCACTCTTTTACAGAGAAAAAAAGTGTAAAACTGTATCTTGAGTGTTAAAATTGTCCTGTTGAATATGCAGGACCTCCCTCCAGAGCATGCAGCTCACCTTGTCTCTTCAGTTTGGCCGCTCGTACAGTGTCGCGTCTTTTAGTTTGTTTGTCCTTCTTGTACTTCAGACTATTTCTTACTTGCTTCTGCATCCTAAATGTTCCAAGTCTCTGCATATGCAGACCTGTAGAAGGTCCAAAAACTGGGCAGTGTCTTGGGCAGCAGCAGCTCCAAAGTTGAACTCTCTTGCTGCAGTTACAACTGCAAACTGAACGCGCTTGCGAGAGGCAAAGTTGTCTTTAGTGCATCGAGCCCATATCAAGCTGTGTAAACACTCATTTGAATTCTGAGTTTGTCCTGACACACATCTACTAAGTAGTTTAGTTTAGTTTGCGCACTGCTGTTCCAAGGCGTTTACTGACATGGTTGATACACTCCTCTTTGTCTATCTGAATGTCATCCCCATATGGGTTGATCTTGGTAAGTTCCGCAAATGTTTTGGTGTCACCATCAGAAAGTATTGACGTGTAGCGAAGTTTATGACGGGTGTGATATATTAGATTTTCACAAACGTAACATCACGATTAAATATTTCCAGGACGACAAAAATCGGCGTTCACCGCAACCGATTTATTTGTTCCATAATGGTACGATCCAAGATTTAATATACCCGTTGGGAATGAAAAACATTAACCCGGAAAGGACCGTATAAATAGCAGCGTGCAGAGCGACATGGCCTGTTTGTACATCAGTCAGCATGAGACATAAGAACTGAAGCAGCGGAAGGAGTGAGAGAGGTTCAAAATTCATGAGAAAAGAACATCCTCAGCCTACGAAATCGCTCTGAGAAATTGCATCTCATTCAGATCATGAAACGTGTCGACATGTTGAGGACATTCTGATAAATAAGGTAGTGGTCTTATTCATGTCAATCCAGACCTGACTTGGTGAAGTTTGAAGGCAGCACCTGTTGAGTGAGCACATGGTTGAGTGATGCCCTTGACAGAGTAGCGTCAAACCTTATCTACCTGCAACCATTCCATTTGTCTCATAGGAGAGGTAATCTTTATTTAAAATAAGTACCTGCCAAGACAAAGGAAAACAAGAGCCAACTTATGTTCTACTACACCCAGGAACAATAAATAATACTACAATTGATGATAGCCAGAGTGATTCCCAAAGCTGGAAGTGGAGAATCCTGATTGGAGACAGTTCTTTTTTTCAGATCATCCAGACCAGTAAAAGATTAGCTTTACAGGCCACTGCGAAAAATCTAAACGGTTAATTATCTACCGAATCATGGGCACATCAAGTCTGTAATATTTAATGTATATGAATATGTCCTTATTTCTATGACAGGAAATTGTAATTTTGAATGCAATTTACAAAATCCATATTTCTGTTTATTAAATCACAAAAACTAAGGTCATGTCATGTATTGATTGTATTTTACTTGTCATAATCAAATTGTTTTAAATTACCCTAGATATAATTAATTAGTTGGTAGAGGAGAGGCAAGGAACCACTTAGGGAATAAATTGGGTATAAAAGGGAGTACCACTTTTTCAGTATTTCCTAAAGGTATTCCTTGGTTCTCTAAAACTCTATTTCTGGTCTCAACAATTGAGTCAGTACAACCAAATTAATTAAACGGGCAGGATCACATTGGGAAAAATGATTTTTCATCATTTATCTCTGTGGGGTTGAGCCATCAATCAAACCCATATCCGACAACGGGCCACAGACCGTCGCCACAGCACCCTTGCAGCCTTCACCTCCATCATTCCAGCAGATCCTGTGAAATTGTTGTCACAGTTTAGAAGATGTTCTGCCTTCCATGCTGCAAATTCATCTGGTTTGTCCCTGGAAAGTGTCTTACCAGTGGTTTCACACACCTGGCAATATGTGGACATAACATGGGCATCTATGCAAAGTCCTGTAAGAACATCCACTGCACAGCCAACTCCAATGTGGGATGTGTGGCCTCTAGTCAGCCAAGTGCCATCAAAGCTTACACTAATATCTAGCACATCATTGTCATGTAGAGTTATGCCTGACTGTTGTGCATGAGCCTGTCGAACATACTTTACGGTTTGAGAAAAAACAGTGTCCTCCAGATCTTCTATCTTTGAATATAGTTTATTCGCTTTGCTGTGAAATGTTTTGTGATGAAGACCTTGCAGGTTCATGTTTTCACAAAAATTGTTGAATGTCGTTGCACCCATCCCACAGACTAATGCTGAATATACTGACTGGCTGTTGACAGCAAAAGATCTATCCCCATCATTACTTCTTGCAGATAGGTATCTTCCACACATCACTTCTTCACAACAAGAGCTGTAAACCTCTGCATACACAGCTAATCCCTTGGTTTTCTTGCTGTCAGTTTTCAAAATAAGACTATCATTTTTACAAACTGGACAACATAATTTGATTATTGCCTCAATTTCTGAACAATCAACTATTGCTCTGCGTTCCCGTTTTTGATATCCATTGTCGTCACCAGAATCATACTTGCTGCTAGTGGATGTTGTGTATTTATACGTATCTCTTTTAAATTGGCTTCGAGTAATAAAAGAATCACTTCCACAACTTTGAGAAGAACACGATAGCACTGATTCATTCAGATTCACTGTCAAAACACTTGGATTTGGAAGTGGCATGTGCGCACTTTAGCTGGGTCGCTTTCAGTAGTTTCAGAATTGTCTGTATCGTTTACGACGTTCTGATAGGCTTTTCGCTGCTTACGAGCATTTGCGAGATGTAGTCTGAGAGATTACTTACGTTGAGTAGATGACTTTATGTTAAATTTCTTAGAACGAGGCATATTTCAATGCGTGTCAGTCTGTCGTCAACAATGAACTTTCAGCACGTCGCCAGGTGTAAACAACAAAAAGCCGCCATTTTGGAAACCCACGTGATCAATTTCAGCCATCGGCGAACGCGGATTGCTTACGATGTTCCATATATGGAAGTTTCCGGAAGATGATAGACACGAATAAACCCGATGTACACAGAAGAGCTTCCGATTAGACGAACTCGTAGTTTTACGAACGGTTACGGAAGATCACGACCTTTCCAGGGATACCTTACACGTGCGTGTCGTGTTTTCCTGAGATATCGTTGCTAGGATTTGAAAACCGTCAATTTCGCAACAATTTTCAATAATTAGACAATTTGACACAGAGGGTGGGTTCAGTAAATTATGAATATTGCATAAAATAAGTTTTGAAACAAAAACAAGTACAGAATCTGATAGAAGACATGATAATGTGTCTAAAAATGAACTATTCCAAAAATAGCCAAGTTGACCAAAAATCGATGTTTTTACTGCCGCACATCGCCTTAAAACGCTTAATTATGTTTTTAAAACATTGAATTTTAAGAAAAAACGTTAATTTTTGTATTAAACACGTATGGTTTTCGTACAGTACTTGTACCTGGTCCTGTTCTATGTGCACTGACGCATTGCGCAGCCATCCACCTTACTGTTTAGTTCAGTTTTCAAATTCATTATACCTTCATCGCAAGCATTTCTTATTATTGAGCCTATTATCATGCCAAAGTGGAAACCATCTTATGATACTAATCGGAAATATAATGATCAATGGGAAAAGACAATTTGTGTGGCTCAAGAAATCCACTGACGGTTCCAAACAGGCATATTGCAAATTGTGCCATTGTAATATTGTTCCAAGATTTTCAAATCTCGCAAATCATGCAACAACAGAAAAATACTAGCAGAGGGTGCCATCTTCTTCACAAAAAGCACTTTCAGTGGTGACAATAAGCAAGAAAATTGATGATAAAGTCAAATTAGCAGAGTTACAAATTGCCGTTAGCATGGCCTGTCTATAGTTCTATACGCACCATCGATCACTTAGGTGAAATAATGGTAGCCCATGGATGTGGCAGCACTCTTGGTCAGATAAAATTGCACCGAACGAAGTGCATATCACTAACAAGAAATGTTATTTCAGTCTTTAAGATCTGATCTAATTCTAGATCTGCAAAACAAGAAGTATGCACTCATCATTGATGAGTCCACTGATGTCTCGACCCAAAAGTATTTGTGCATTTTAGTTAGATACCTCAGCGATAAAAGAAATGAAATTACTACTAGTTTTCTAGGTTTGATTCCAAGTCAGGAGGCTACAGGAGAGAATATATTTAATTTTATTAACATTGAAATTGAAAAATGTAATCAATCATTAAAAAATTGTATTGGTTTTTGCATCCGATGGTGCTTCCAGTATGGTTGGATGCAACAATTCAGTTTGGTCCAGAATGACAGATGTATCTCCTTCATGTGTTCAGTATAAGTGTGTTTGCCATTCATTAGCATTGTGCATCAAAAATGCAGTGTCAAAACTACCTTCAAATAATGGATTTTTGCTGACAGAAATACCAAATTGATTTAGACACTGCAATCTAAGACAAGAAGCATTTAAAGATTTATTCAAAATTATGAACTCATCGAGAGAATTTCGGCAAGCTAGAACTGCACCACTTCCTTTTGAGAAAATTTCTTCTATTCGCTGGCTTGTCCGGGGAAAAGTAATGTTCAACATTCTAATGAATTGGGAAGAACTCAAGGCTTATTTTATTTCTGCTGAATTAGCAAATTATGACACTAAATTTAAGTCATGAATTATAAAGGAAATGCTTCTAGATCAAAGAAACTACCTTTATTTTCATTTTGCTACCCCTATTGTGCAAGAATTCGAAAGGTTAGCCTTTTTAAGAAAAGTAAGGCAGATCCTCACGAATTACACGAAGAACTATTTTTGCATTATAAGAGTCTTAATAGTAAGATTTATGATACCAATAATAAAAAAAATGGGACGCAGAGGTGTTTCCAAGGCACCAGGGCCGGGTTATATACTGGCCAAGACCTATTGACACGTCCTCGCCGAGCGTCCTGGGCAACAGGTCCCTTCGGGGTCCTGGCTGAAGTCAATAGGACGCCGATTCCTCCGAAGTCGGAGAGTGTCTGCCTGTATGGCGAGGAACCACCAGTCTGCACACCAATAAGCCAGACATGGGACAACGGATACTCATGCAAACCTCAGGTCTTGTATGACATCACACTGATGTTGGAAAACAGGATGCCTTCATCCGACATACAGGACTTCGCGTTGGAGCTCAAGCCAACGAACACAAGCAAGCAAGCAAGCATAAGAAAAAAGATATTTCTAATGTTGATTTTGGCATCAAATTCCTGAAAAGTGTGATAACTACATTAAGAAAAGTTCTGATACGAAAATTAATTGCCAACAAGAGGTCTTAGATCTCAAAGAAAGATGCTTATCAATGCTAGAAGAAGCATTTGATCAAGTTAGAAAGTGGCTTATTTCAGCAAGAAATATATTTAAAGATCTAACCAATATTAGCCCTGGAATAATCTTAAACCAGGCTTCTTGACCACTATTTTCGAAATTGCCCTTTTTGAATTTGGCTGAAGAAAACCACCACACTATTATTGAAGAGCAATACAGAAAATTGCCTTTTATTGATTGGAAGGAAGAAGAACAATTTAAAGAAAATGGACTGCCTAAAGATACAGAACAGTTCTGGCAAGGAGTCATGAAACATCCCCAATTTAAAGAGCCTGCTTCTTTTGCTCTTACTTGCTTAATAACACCTAGCAGCCATGCTGCAGTGGAGAGGATGTTCTCTCTTGTAACATGCATAATAACCAAAGCAAAGAATAGACTTCAGCTGTCTCTCTTAGAAGCAATTAATGAATTTGTTCCTTCATCCAAAATGTTGAATGAAAATGATTTCAAAGCTGGAATTGTATATTCTAATGAACCCTGTACTGAATTTGAAGAAGAGGTTTTCATGTGATGTAAGTATATTTTTAATATATCTTTTTACTGGGCAATGTTTGGCTTTTTTATGCTATGACTTGGCTTTTTTTTTTTTTTTACCACAGTGATTTGGCAACCCTGCTGTGGTCAATCTAAAACAGCCTCTGCCTTGCATCACAGTAATACAAGATGCGCCTCTCCATCCCTTGAAAACCCTATAAAGGCAAATATGCCAGAATGTTGCACAGGCTTTATGTTATAAACATACTTTTTCTGTCTTAAACTTCACACTAGTTAAGTTAGAAAATAAGTTATCCCCATCATGTGCTCTGCCAATTGTCATAGGTGTTTATGTAGATCTTGGCCCTCACTGTTCTAGATCAACTTTGCTGAGGATATTCCTCCATGCCACTGTCTCAGTCCATCCAGCATCATTTCTCTCTGCCTCTGCTTCTTTTCCCACTGATATTTCCAGTTGTTAGTGTTTTCCAATGCCTCTTTTCTCCTCACATGACAAAAGAATGTTGTTTGTCTCCTCCTTAAAGTTGTATATAAAGTTAAACTTTCATAAGCCTCTTCCGGCTAATCGCCATTAGTTACTCTCGCAGTCCAAGGTATTCGCAACATTTGTCTCAGGTGCCTCATCTCCATTAGAAACCACACAACACTATATTTAAAATGAAAATTAGTGGTGTTTTTTAACAGCAAGAGAAAAAATGCTAAAAAAAATTTAAAAAGAAACATTTCCGGAGACAAACAGTTGTGAGACGTCATCCAAAGATAAACAAATGTAGACATTTGTAAACATTAGATCTAATCGAAGACTCATTACAATAGATAATAATCAGAACCAGTTTTCCATCACCAAGTACAAGACAACCAATTTATCACACTTTATTATAAACTGTTAAATTAGAAGCAAAGAACAATAAAGGAGCGTACAAAATGAATATGTAATCTTTGTTAATTCAAGCTAGAATATGCTGTTTACCATCACTTCATCATCTTTTCTAATAGGAATGCTCCGGACATTGTGCTTCTGACGAAGCTCTTTAGAAAGCGGTGAACTCATAATTTTCCTCCTTATGTGGGATGGGGCATTAAAGTGGCGGGCTCGATTCTTTCTTCTAGACCCAGACACTGCCTTGTTGAACTTCATGGTGAGGCACCTAAAATACAAATAAAGTTGAAACAAGTTAAAACAACATTACCAATGAAAACAGAGATGTCAGCTCCTCTTTGTACACCTTCAGACGTCAACCTGAATATAATAAAGAAAGCAGCAGTTATTTGAGATTAGTGATATCTCCAGTGTTTTCTCAAATGTAACTTGTGCAGGCCAAAGTCATTTTCTGTTATGCATATGATGGTTACTCTTGGAGCACAGTTCATGATCATTATCATGTGCCTTGCCAGCTGGCCTAAGTGATCATGCTTCACATCTTGCTATCTCCAACAGCATGTATCAATTCATGTGCTGCCCCCCTCTTTCTGTGCCATGTCAACAATCTCCTCTCATTGTCTTCTATCTCTTTCCACAAATTTTTCAAGTTTTCTCTTCTGATAACATGGCCAAAAATGACAACTGTTTGTGATAGGTTGCGTCTCCTTTTGCAAGTGTGCGTGGAAATGAACAGGATGAAACTGGCTGCTGCTGCTCTTTTGCGGTTAGCTAGATCATGACATCTGTGATGGACTGGAAAGAGAGGCATATCTGGAAAGGCTGATTCACCTGGGAACTGAGAGGGTGTGTGTGTGTGGGGGGGGGGGGGGGGGAATTGGGGTAAAGCCTGTGTAACAATGTATAGATTAGGGTGAGGGAGAGATATGAGAGAGCCTGGGTAACAATGTGTAGATTGGGGTAGGGTAGAGCTATGAGAGAGCCTGGGTAACAATGTGTAGATTGGTGTGGGGGGAGAGATATGAGAGAGCCTGGGTAACAATGTGTAGATTGGTGTGGGGGGAGAGATATGAGAGAGCCTGGGTAACAATGTATAGATTGGGGTAGGGTAGAGATATGAGAGAGCCTGGGTAACAATGTGTAGATTGGGGTAGAGTAGAGATATGAGAGAGCCTGGGTAACAATGTATAGATTGGGGTAGAGTAGAGATATGAGAGAGCCAGGGTAACAATGTATAGATTGGGGTAGTGTAGAGATATGAGAGAGTCTGGGTAACAATGTATAGATTGGTGTGGGGGGAGAGATATGAGAGAGCCTGGGTAACAATGTATAGATTGGTGTGGGGGGAGAGATATGAGAGAGCCTGGGTAACAATGTATAGATTGGTGTGGGGGGAGAGATATGAGAGAGCCTGGGTAACAATGTATAGATTGGGGTAGGGTAGAGATATGAGAGAGCCTGGGTAACAATGTATAGATTGGGGTAGGGTAGAGATATGAGAGAGCCTGGGTAACAATGTGTAGATTGGTGTGGGGGGAGAGATATGAGAGAGCCTGGGTAACAATGTATAGATTGGGGTAGGGTAGAGCTATGAGAGAGCCAGGGTAACAATGTATAGATTGGGGTAGTGTAGAGATATGAGAGAGCCTGGGTAACAATGTATAGATTGGGGTAGAGTAGAGCTATGAGAGAGCCTGGGTAACAATGTATAGATTGGGGTAGTGTAGAGATATGAGAGAGCCTGGGTAACAATGTGTAGATTGGTGTGGGGGGAGAGATATGAGAGAGCCAGGGTAACAATGTGTAGATTGGTGTGGGGGGAGAGATATGAGAGAGCCTGGGTAACAATGTGTAGATTGGTGTGGGGGGAGAGATATGAGAGAGCCTGGGTAACAATGTGTAGATTGGTGTGGGGGGAGAGATATGAGAGAGCCTGGGTAACAATGTGTAGATTGGGGTAGGGTAGAGCTATGAGAGAGCCTGGGTAACAATGTGTAGATTGGTGTGGGGGGAGAGATATGAGAGAGCCTGGGTAACAATGTATAGATTGGGGTAGGGTAGAGATATGAGAGAGCCTGGGTAACAATGTATAGATTGGGGTAGAGTAGAGATATGAGAGAGCCTGGGTAACAATGTATAGATTGGGGTAGAGTAGAGATATGAGAGAGCCTGGGTAACAATGTATAGATTGGGGTAGTGTAGAGATATGAGAGAGCCTGGGTAACAATGTATAGATTGGTGTGGGGGGAGAGATATGAGAGAGCCTGGGTAACAATGTGTAGATTGGTGTGGGGGGAGAGATATGAGAGAGCCTGGGTAACAATGTGTAGATTGGTGTGGGGGGAGAGATATGAGAGAGCCTGGTAACAATGTATAGATTGGGGTAGGGTAGAGATATGAGAGAGCCTGGGTAACAATGTATAGATTGGGGTAGTGTAGAGATATGAGAGAGCCTGGGTAACAATGTATAGATTGGTGTGGGGGAGAGATATGAGAGAGCCTGGGTAACAATGTGTAGATTGGGGTAGAGTAGAGATATGAGAGAGCCTGGGTAACAATGTGTAGATTGGTGTGGGGGGAGAGATATGAGAGAGCCTGGGTAACAATGTGTAGATTGGGGTAGAGTAGAGATATGAGAGAGCCTGGGTAACAATGTATAGATTGGTGTGGGGGAGAGATATGAGAGAGCCTGGGTAACAATGTATAGATTGGGGTAGAGTAGAGATATGAGAGAGCCTGGGTAACAATGTGTAGATTGGGGTAGAGTAGAGATATGAGAGAGCCTGGGTAACAATGTATAGATTGGGGTAGAGTAGAGATATGAGAGAGCCTGGGTAACAATGTATAGATTGGTGTGGGGGGAGAGATATGAGAGAGCCTGGGTAACAATGTATAGATTGGTGTGGGGGGAGAGATATGAGAGAGCCTGGGTAACAATGTATAGATTGGTGTGGGGGGAGAGATATGAGAGAGCCTGGGTAACAATGTGTAGATTGGGGTAGAGTAGAGATATGAGAGAGCCTGGGTAACAATGTATAGATTGGGGTAGAGTAGAGATATGAGAGAGCCTGGGTAACAATGTATAGATTGGTGTGGGGGGAGAGATATGAGAGAGCCTGGGTAACAATGTATAGATTGGGGTAGAGTAGAGATATGAGAGAGCCTGGGTAACAATGTATAGATTGGGGTAGAGTAGAGATATGAGAGAGCCTGGGTAACAATGTATAGATTGGGGTAGAGTAGAGATATGAGAGAGCCTGGGTAACAATGTATAGATTGGGGTAGAGTAGAGATATGAGAGAGCCTGGGTAACAATGTATAGATTGGTGTGGGGGGAGAGATATGAGAGAGCCTGGGTAACAATGTATAGATTGGTGTGGGGGGAGAGATATGAGAGAGCCTGGGTAACAATGTGTAGATTGGTGTGGGGGGAGAGATATGAGAGAGCCTGGGTAACAATGTGTAGATTGGGGTAGAGTAGAGATATGAGAGAGCCTGGGTAACAATGTATAGATTGGTGTGGGGGGAGAGATATGAGAGAGCCTGGGTAACAATGTATAGATTGGGGTAGGGTAGAGATATGAGAGAGCCTGGGTAACAATGTATAGATTGGGGTAGAGTAGAGATATGAGAGAGCCTGGGTAACAATGTGTAGATTGGTGTGGGGGGAGAGATATGAGAGAGCCTGGGTAACAATGTATAGATTGGTGTGGGGGGAGAGATATGAGAGAGCCTGGGTAACAATGTATAGATTGGTGTGGGGGGAGAGATATGAGAGAGCCTGGGTAACAATGTGTAGATTGGGGTAGGGTAGAGATATGAGAGAGCCTGGGTAACAATGTGTAGATTGGTGTGGGGGGAGAGATATGAGAGAGCCTGGGTAACAATGTGTAGATGGGGTAGGGTAGAGCTATGAGAGAGCCTGGGTAACAATGTGTAGATTGGTGTGGGGGGAGAGATATGAGAGAGCCTGGGTAACAATGTATAGATTGGGGTAGGGTAGAGATATGAGAGAGCCTGGGTAACAATGTATAGATTGGGGTAGTGTAGAGATATGAGAGAGCCTGGGTAACAATGTGTAGATTGGTGTGGGGGGAGAGATATGAGAGAGCCTGGGTAACAATGTGTAGATTGGTGTGGGGGGAGAGATATGAGAGAGCCTGGGTAACAATGTATAGATTGGTGTGGGGGGAGAGATATGAGAGAGCCTGGGTAACAATGTGTAGATTGGTGTGGGGGGAGAGATATGAGAGAGCCTGGGTAACAATGTGTAGATTGGGGTAGTGTAGAGATATGAGAGAGCCTGGGTAACAATGTGTAGATTGGTGTGGGGGGAGAGATATGAGAGAGCCAGGGTAACAATGTGTAGATTGGGGTAGTGTAGAGATATGAGAGAGCCTGGGTAACAATGTATAGATTGGGGTAGTGTAGAGATATGATGAGAGCCAGGGTAAACAATGTATAGATTGGGGTAGTGTAGAGATATGAGAGAGCCAGGGTAACCAATGTATAGATTGGTGTGGGGGGAGAGATTATGAGAGAGCCAGGGTAACAATGTGTAGATTGGGGTAGTGTAGAGATATGAGAGAGCCAGGGTAACAATGTATAGATTGGGGTAGTGTAGAGATATGAGAGAGCCAGGGTAACAATGTATAGATTGGTGTGGGGGGAGAGATATGAGAGAGCCAGGGTAACAATGTGTAGATTGGGGTAGTGTAGAGATATGCGGAGAGCCTGGGTAACCAATGTGTAGATTGGTGTGGGGGGAGAGATATGAGAGAGCCTGGGTAACAATGTGTAGATTGGTGTGGGGGGAGAGATATGAGAGAGCCTGGGTAACAATGTGTAGATTGGGGTAGTGTAGAGATATGAGAGAGCCTGGGTAACAATGTGTAGATTGGTGTGGGGGGAGAGATATGAGAGAGCCTGGGTAACAATGTGTAGATTGGGGTAGAGTAGAGATATGAGACAGCCTGGGTAACAATGTGTAGATTGGGGTAGTGTAGAGATATGAGAGAGCCTGGGTAACAATGTATAGATTGGGGTAGGGTAGAGATATGAGACAGCCAGGGTAACAATGTGTAGATTGGGGTAGGGTAGAGATATGAGAGAGCCTGGGTAACAATGTGTAGATTGGTGTAGGGTAGAGATATGAGACAGCCAGGGTAACAATGTGTAGATTGGGGTAGAGTAGAGATATGAGAGAGCCTGGGTAACAATGTGTAGATTGGGGTAGAGTAGAGCTATGAGAGAGCCTGGGTAACAATGTATAGATTGGGGTAGGGTAGAGATATGAGAGAGCCTGGGTAACAATGTGTAGATTGGGGTAGAGTAGAGCTATGAGAGAGCCTGGGTAACAATGTGTAGATTGGGGTAGGGTAGAGATATGAGACAGCCAGGGTAACAATGTGTAGATTGGGGTAGGGTAGAGATATGAGAGAGCCTGGGTAACAATGTGTAGATTGGTGTGGGGGGAGAGATATGAGAGAGCCTGGGTAACAATGTGTAGATTGGGGTAGAGTAGAGATATGAGAGAGCCTGGTAACAATGTATAGATTGGTGTGGGGGGAGAGATATGAGAGAGCCAGGGTAACAATGTATAGATGGTGTGGGGGGAGAGATATGAGAGAGCCTGGGTAACAATGTGTAGATTGGTGTGGGGGAGAGATATGAGAGAGCCTGGGTAACAATGTGTAGATTGGTGTGGGGGGAGAGATATGAGAGAGCCTGGGTAACAATGTGTAGATTGGGTAGAGTAGAGTAGGAGATATGAGAGAGCCAGGGTAACAATGTATAGATTGGGGTAGTGTAGAGATATGAGAGAGCCTGGGTAACAATGTATAGATTGGGGTAGTGTAGAGACATGAGAGAGTCTGGGTAACAATGTATAGATTGGGGTAGTGTAGAGATATGAGAGAGTCTGGGTAACAATGTGTAGATTGGGGTAGAGTAGAGATATGAGAGAGCCAGGGTAACAATGTGTAGATTGGGGTAGTGTAGAGATATGAGAGAGTCTGGGTAACAATGTATAGATTGGGGTAGAGTAGAGATATGAGAGAGCCAGGGTAACAATGTGTAGATTGGGGTAGTGTAGAGATATGAGAGAGCCAGGGTAACAATGTGTAGATTGGGGTAGAGTAGAGATATGAGAGAGCCAGGGTAACAATGTATAGATTGGGTAGAGTAGAGATATGAGAGAGCCAGGGGTAACAATGTGTAGATTGGGGTAGTGTAGAGATATGAGAGAGCCTGGGTAACAATGTATAGATTGGGGTAGAGTAGAGATATGAGAGAGCCAGGGTAACAATGTGTAGATTGGGGTAGTGTAGAGATATGAGAGAGTCTGGGTAACAATGTATAGATTGGGGTAGAGTAGAGATATGAGAGAGCCAGGGTAACAATGTGTAGATTGGGGTAGAGTAGAGATATGAGAGAGCCAGGGTAACAATGTATAGATTGGGGTAGAGTAGAGATATGAGAGAGCCAGGGTAACAATGTATAGATTGGGGTAGAGTAGAGATATGAGAGAGCCAGGGTAACAATGTGTAGATTGGTGTGGGGGGAGAGATATGAGACAGCCAGGGTAACAATGTGTAGATTGGTGTGAGGGGAGAGATATGAGACAGCCAGGGTAACAATGTGTAGATTGGTGTGAGGGGAGAGATATGAGACAGCCAGGGTAACAATGTGTAGATTAGGGTGGGGGGAGAGATATGAGAGAGCCTGGGTAACAATGTATAGATTGGGGTAGAGTAGAGATATGAGAGAGCCTGGGTAACAATGTATAGATTGGGGTTGGGGAGAGATATGAGAGCCAGGGTAACAATGTGTAGATTGGTGTGGGGGGAGATGAGAGAGCCTGGGTAACAATGTATAGATTGGGGTTGGGGAGAGATATGAGAGCCAGGGTAACAATGTGTAGATTGGTGTGGTGGGTGGGGGGGGGGGGGGGGGAGAGATGAGAGAGCCTGGGTAACAATGTATAGATTGGGGTAGAGTAGAGATATGAGAGAGCCTGGGTAACAATGTATAGATTGGGGTAGAGTAGAGATATGAGAGAGCCAGGGTAACAATGTATAGATTGGGGTAGAGTAGAGATATGAGAGAGCCTGGGTAACAATGTATAGATTGGGGTAGAGTAGAGATATGAGAGAGCCTGGGTAACAATGTATAGATTGGGGTAGAGTAGAGATATGAGAGAGTCTGGGTAACAATGTATAGATTGGGGTAGTGTAGAGATATGAGAGAGCCTGGGTAACAATGTATAGATTGGGGTAGAGTAGAGATATGAGAGAGCCTGGGGTAACAATGTATAGATTGGTGTGGGGGGAGATGAGAGAGCCTGGGTAACAATGTATAGATTGGGGTAGAGTAGAGATATGAGAGAGCCAGGGTAACAATGTATAGATTGGGGTAGAGTAGAGATATGAGAGAGCCTGGGTAACAATGTATAGATTGGGGTAGAGTAGAGATATGAGAGAGTCTGGGTAACAATGTATAGATTGGGGTAGTGTAGAGATATGAGAGAGCCTGGGTAACAATGTATAGATTGGGGTAGTGTAGAGATATGAGAGAGCCTGGGTAACAATGTATAGATTGGTGTGGGGGGAGATGAGAGAGCCTGGGTAACAATGTATAGATTGGGGTAGAGTAGAGATATGAGAGAGCCAGGGTAACAATGTATAGATTGGGGTTGTGTAGAGATATGAGAGAGCCTGGGTAACAATGTATAGATTGGTGTGGGGGGAGATGAGAGAGCCTGGGTAACAATGTATAGATTGGGGTAGAGTAGAGATATGAGAGAGCCAGGGTAACAATGTGTAGATTGGGGTAGTGTAGAGATATGAGAGAGCCTGGGTAACAATGTATAGATTGGGGTAGAGTAGAGATATGAGAGAGCCTGGGTAACAATGTATAGATTGGGGTAGTGTAGAGATATGAGAGAGTCTGGGTAACAATGTATAGATTGGGGTAGTGTAGAGACATGAGAGAGTCTGGGTAACAATGTATAGATTGGGGTAGTGTAGAGATATGAGAGAGTCTGGGTAACAATGTATAGATTGGGGTAGTGTAGAGATATGAGAGAGTCTGGGTAACAATGTATAGATTGGGGTAGTGTAGAGATATGAGAGAGCCAGGGTAACAATGTGTAGATTGGTGTGGGGGGAGATGAGAGAGCCTGGGTAACAATGTATAGATTGGGGTAGAGTAGAGATATGAGAGAGCCAGGGTAACAATGTGTAGATTGGGGTAGAGTAGAGATATGAGAGAGTCTGGGTAACAATGTATAGATTGGGGTAGTGTAGAGACATGAGAGAGCCAGGGTAACAATGTGTAGATTGGGGTAGAGTAGAGATATGAGAGAGCCTGGGTAACAATGTGTAGATTGGTGTGGGGGGAGAGATATGAGAGAGTCTGGGTAACAATGTATAGATTGGGGTAGTGTAGAGATATGAGAGAGCCTGGGTAACAATGTATAGATTGGGGTAGTGTAGAGATATGAGAGAGCCTGGGTAACAATGTATAGATTGGGGTAGTGTAGAGATATGAGAGAGCCAGGGTAACAATGTGTAGATTGGGGTAGAGTAGAGACATGAGAGAGTCTGGGTAACAATGTATAGATTGGGGTAGTGTAGAGACATGAGAGAGTCTGGGTAACAATGTATAGATTGGGGTAGTGTAGAGACATGAGAGAGTCTGGGTAACAATGTATAGATTGGGGTAGTGTAGAGATATGAGAGAGCCTGGGTAACAATGTATAGATTGGGGTAGAGTAGAGATATGAGAGAGCCTGGGTAACAATGTATAGATTGGGGTAGTGTAGAGATATGAGAGAGTCTGGGTAACAATGTATAGATTGGGGTAGTGTAGAGATATGAGAGAGCCTGGGTAACAATGTATAGATTGGGGTAGTGTAGAGATATGAGAGAGTCTGGGTAACAATGTATAGATTGGGGTAGTGTAGAGATATGAGAGAGCCTGGGTAACAATGTATAGATTGGGGTAGTGTAGAGATATGAGAGAGCCTGGGTAACAATGTATAGATTGGGGTAGTGTAGAGATATGAGAGAGTCTGGGTAACAATGTATAGATTGGGGTAGTGTAGAGATATGAGAGAGCCAGGGTAACAATGTGTAGATTGGTGTGGGGGGAGATGAGAGAGCCTGGGTAACAATGTATAGATTGGGGTAGAGTAGAGATATGAGAGAGCCAGGGTAACAATGTGTAGATTGGTGTGGGGGGAGATGAGAGAGCCTGGGTAACAATGTATAGATTGGGGTAGAGTAGAGATATGAGAGAGCCAGGGTAACAATGTGTAGATTGGGGTAGAGTAGAGATATGAGAGAGCCAGGGTAACAATGTGTAGAGAAAAACGACAGCAAATGTCCAATCAGACCGCCACTGGTGTTAACTTAGCTGGCTACTGAAGAAGGGAACAGAGCTTATGCAGACATTTCCTAGGTGCAATGTTATTGGTTCTTAAATTAGATGCCGCTGGATAGCAGTTTTCAAGAGCTATAATACTATGCAAATGTTAAGGTATTGAAAATAAAAATCTTATAAACAAACAGACAAAAAATCCAGACAAATATAGAGTATCAATGAGTATCTTGGGCTCCTTAATCAACAATAATAGGGACTATCAAAAGCAGTCAGATGAGACTGGCCATGGCAATGCAGAGGTTGAACAGTGTAATTATAATTAACCTTTTACTGGGCAGAACGGCCCAAAGCATCCATTATTATTAAGTGTTGTAAAAACGTAATCTCATGGCTTTTCGAGACGCCCGGTGTTGTCGATAAGTAGTTCACATGTGCGCAATTTGCAAGCATGTGCAAGCGATTTGATAAGATTTTTGTAGTGTTTTACGCTTTGTTTTTCAAAATGGATTTGTCGATTTTTCAAGTGATAGCGGGGATTTTGCTGGGTTCAATTTAAGTGATACTGAAGTTCTGCGAATCGGAGCTAGATATCTCAGCGATATCAGCTTAAGCAGTACATATTTCGGAGCCCTCTGAGACTTTTAAAACGATTGCCAATCAAACAAATTAGTATGCTAGACAAAAAGATCGAACAGATAAATGATTGAGCATGGGTTCCAACAAATACAACCGTAGTGCAGGCAACATTTGATTATTTATTTAACACATGAGTAAATTAATAAATCTGCATTCAATTTCCTTCATTTTTTAATTTTGAAAAATCCGTTCACCAACAGCTTAGATTTGATGTTTTTACTAACGTAACCCTAAATATGACATACAACCGGAAAAATTTTTGCCTGTTCAGTTTACAAAAAGTAAAATCCTGTGCCCTGTAAAGGAATAAAAGCCTATGGCACATCAGCAGCAAAACGAAGTATAATTTTTGAGAACATGCATCTTTCCTGTAGCAACATATGGCTCTGAATTATTGAGCATTTCACAAACACTAAAGAAGAAAACCAGGGTCTTTGAACTAAAATAATACAGAAAAAGTTCATAAAATATTGTGGACCATGAAGAAGACAAATACTGATATTCTACAACATCTGACTATCTAAGAAAACATCTCATAATCATATCCCAGAAACAAATACTTTGGCCATATTAAACCGTAGCTTGGAAAAAATATGGAGAGCAGTTCCTGGGGTAAGAGACAGAGGTTAACTAGCATAAAGACAGACACAAGACATTGCGACATCTTGGTATGAGGGTGCATAAGGCAAGAGATCAAGAAATTTCTCAGCTGGCCATGACAGCGATGTTCTGCAAAGAACCTGCTACATGATTATATAGTGCTAGAGCTATTCAAATTATACTACTAAAATACTACTAAATTATTTAACTAAAACTAAAAATTCTTAGCATTTTTGACATGTCTTTTCGGTTTTGTTTATTTTCAACTAACTCATTATTACATCACAGGATCAAATACCCACAGGACCTCTGGATCTACCTCTGGAATTCACACACACAGATGGGTCAGCACAAAATCATCTTCAAACTGGAGGTGCACATAGAATACCCAAATAATACTAGGGACATGGCCAGATTAGCAACAGGAATGTACTGCCATAACTATGATGCAGAAATCCAGGCAATCAAGATACTAGATAGCAACAGAGAAATTATTACTGAATAGCAGCCATGGTACGCAGACTGATTTGAAATACGTCTAGGGAATTGCCAGTACTACAGCTGGCACTACTTCAATACTGCCCAAAATTCAACATTTTTAGGCAAACTGGCAAGCTTTCAACAACAGTGAAACTCTATGAACCACTGAGTGAACTAAAAAAGACATTCATACAAGAGAGGTATTTCATTGCAGCTAAAGACAATATGTCAAGCAAACCAAAGAACAACATAAAGGATTAATCTACCAAATTTACCTGGACCCCCTGTCGCCCCAGTGTAAAGTGGGTACTAGGAATTGTTATGGGAAATAAAGACGGGGTACGTGACAATGACTCATTCTGTGCGGACTGGTCTACTCTACAACAATAACAATAACATGTTTGTTTCAAGGCAGGGAAAAGGGTCCTTTACTTTTACATTTATCAAGCATTCGATTAATGAACACAATAAGTTATTCAGTGACTAAGTTCAATAACATAGCTACTATTCATATCTAAAACTATATCTCTCTATATTATAAATTAAAATAGTATATATTATATAGTTAAGTTTCCCTATATTTTCGCTTATTTATAAACACGAATGATGAATGATTGGATACATTACAACAAGCACATCACAATGCACGAGTTGGGGATAGTTCATTCATTCATTCAGTAGCATGCCCTTTGCAGAACCTCGCTGCCATAACAACTTTCCGGAAAACCTCTCGATCATAAGCAAGATGTCCCGCGTCTGATACACCCATCTGGAGATCATCCGCCACATCCTGCACCCATCTTCTCTTTGGCCTTCCTCTTCCTCTCTTCCCAGGCATATTATATCCTTCCATTATATTATTGTTCTCTCCAAACTTTCGTGACGTTTCAAGTGACCAAAATATTTCAATTTTCTTTGTTTTATCGTCTTTAATAGCCAACCTTCTTCACTTGAAGTATGGATGCATTTGTTCTTTTCTTTACCCAAAATATGTTTATTTTTATATTTATTTATTTATATATTATAAATTAAATATAATAATATATTTATTTTCTCCCCCGATGGTGTTTCCACCTTGTCGTGGTGGGGGAGCTTGAGTTTCTCAATGACCCTGAGAGCTATGCCGGCGGTAGCGTAGCTGCCAGCAGGGCCTCCCAAGCCGGACAGGTCAAAGGGTAGAGAACAGACAAAGAGAAACACCCTGGTCCTCCAGGTTGGGGGTTGAAGCGTGGGGTTAACATCCCCACCTTTGTAAAAACCTTTCTTTGTTACGAAACAAATACATGAGCCTCGATATCGGACTGACTTATCTGGACAACGACCTTGGAACGTTAAAGGACTTTTGAGATTTGGAACATGGAATGTACGAACACTATATCGAGCTGGAGCGGCCGAAGAACTAACCCGGGAGCTGGTTGAATATCAAATGGATATCACAGCAATTCAAGAAATAAGGTGGCCAGGAGAGGGTACTTTAGAGCAAAATGGAGAATTATTATAATATATGGAGGAAACACCCAAAATAAACATGAATTAGGAACAGGATTTGTCATCAAAAAAGAGTTATGGGGGAACGTTTTAAACTTTAAAGCTTTTAATGACAGGATTAGTAAATTACGAATAAAAGGTAAATGGAAAAATATAACGATGATTAATGTACATGCACCTACTGAAGAGAAAGAAGATGATATTAAAGAAGACTTTTATAATGATCTGGAAGATGTCATAGAAGAAACCCCCAAACAGGACATCCTGATTGTGCTGGGAGACTTCAATGCAAAAATAGGTAGAGAGCAAACTAATAAAAAAGTGGCCGGTATGGAAAGCCTACATACAACTTCAAATGATAATGGATGGAGAGTCATCAACCTGGCAGAAGCCAAAGGACTGCAGATTAGCAGTACCAGACTACAAAGAAAGGATATACACAAACAAACTTGGAAATCATGTGACAAGAGAACCTATAATCAAATAGATCACATTTTAATTAACAACAGAAATGCATCAAACATACAGCAAGTCAGAAGTTATAGAGGAGCTGAGTGCCACAGTGACCATTTCCTCGTTGGAGCAAAATTTAAAATAAAACTTAAGAGAGCTTTCTATACTAAATTACAAAGATTACACCCAACATATAACAGAGAAAAACTACAAGACATTACAGTCAAAGAGAAATTTACAGATGAAATAAAATGTAAACTTGAAACTTTGCAAAACCCTTTGGAGGAAAGCGTTGACCAAACTTGGTTGAACATCAAGAATACAATTCAATCTACCGCAGAAGAATGTCTCGGTGTGTTAACCACGCATAGAAAGAACAGATGGTTCAATCAAAAATGTGAAGAAGCAGTCACTAGGAAGAAGAATGCCAGACATGTATGGTTAAATGACATCAATAACATCCAAAAGGAAGAGCATTATAGAAATGAATGTAAAGAGGCTACAAAAATAGTCAGACAGCAGAAGCGAGAATATATGAGTAATATAATCAAAGATATGGAAACTAATCACCAGAAAAATGAATCCAGAAAATTTTTTAAAGTACTGAAGTCAATGAAACGAGGGCACCAACAAAACACATATGGTTTAAAAGACAAAAATGGGAATATGATAAATACCAATGAGGAAATGTGCAACACATGGAAAGAATATTTTATTGAATTACTAAATTGTGAAGCTCCAAGTAACATTTTCCCACAGGAAGAGGTTCTAACATGCGAACCACAAATTGAAGAACCTACATTTGAAGAAATCCTATATGTAATCACACGACTTAAAAACAATAAGGCAACTGGGACTGATGGAATTGCTGCTGAATTTATAAAGGCAGGTGGCCATGCATTACATCTAAAGCTATACGAACTAATAATAAAAATCTGGAGGACAGAAGAATTACCCCATGACTGGAAAGAGTCATTATTGATACCTATCTTTAAGAAAGGAGACAAGTTCCAATGTGGAAATTATAGAGGAATATCACTACTGTCCACAAGCTATAAGATACTATCCGCAGTATTACTAAATAGACTAAAACCATATTCAGAAGACATATTAGGTGACTACCAGGCGGGTTTTAGACAAAACAGATCAACAATAGATCAGATATTTATCTTACGACAAATAGCCGAGAAACATTGGGAATATAAAAGAGATCTCCATAACATTTTTGTGGATTTTAAAAAGGCTTATGATAGTGTCCATAGGAATAGTCTATGGAATGTTATGCAGGAATTTGGAATACCAAGGAAGTTAATTAACATGACCAAACTATGCATGGAAGATACTTATAATATAGTAACATATAAAGGCAGGAAATCAGACCCCTTCCAAATAACATCTGGCTTGAAACAGGGTGATGCACTATCGCCGCTACTCTTCAATCTGGCTCTAGAGAAAGTTGTAAGGAAGGTAAAGGAGGAATGTGATATTGGAGGAACATCCAAGCTGCTTGGTTATGCAGATGATATAGATATTATAGGGCAAAGTGAACAAAAGACATTAGAAATATTGACTCACTTAAAGGAAAAAGCCCAACAGATGGGGCTGGTTATCAACCAAGATAAGACAGAATATATGGTAATTTCAAGAGACGGAATGGCTAAAAACTCTGGCCACATACAAATAGATAATATGACCATTAAAAGAACGGAAACATACAAATACCTGGGTACAATCTTCAACTGCTCCAACATCATAAGGGAAGAAATACAAACTAGAATCAACTCTGGAAATAAGATATACTATGCACTACAACATCTACTAAAATCAAAGGCGCTATCTCGTAACACCAAAATCACAATATACAAAACACTGATCAGACCAGTTGTGCTGTATGGCTCTGAAACCTGGAGTACAACGAAAGGAGACGAAGCCTTGTTACAAACCTTTGAGAACAAAATTTTAAGACGCATCTTTGGACCCATTAGGGATACACAAAGTGGAGAGTGGAAAAGAAGAAGTAACAAAGACATTTATGATTTGTTTAAGTCCCCGCTAATCACTGGTATCATGAAGGCTAATAGACTACAATGGCTGGGGCATATAGAAAGAATGGAAGATAATAGGGAAACAAAACTCGCTTACACTCAGGAAATAAATGACCGTAGACCCCGAGGTAGACCAAGAAGGCGGTGGAGAGATAATATACATACAGACCTACAAGCACTTGGAATCAACGACTGGCAAGAGAAGGTCCACCAGAGAGACGAATGGAGACAGATTGTATTTGCAGCAAAGAACCTCAATGGCTCGGAACGCTGAAGAAGAAGAAGAAGAGAAGAAGAGAATATATTTATTTTATGTTTACCCAAAAATTTGGGATAGTACAAGTTTTAAAAAAAGGGGGGGGGGGGATTGTATTTATATCAACAATATCCTGTTCAACTTTTGGGGTTATAACTATGTTTATAATATCTAATGTTTGCAAAATGGATGTTTTTTCCCCACCTAACGTATTTATTGTATATGTGTAGGTAGAGTAGAAAACAGTACTTTCACTCAGACACTTAGGGCATTCATACTGTGCTAGCCATCTTGTCTCTCTCAAAAAATATATTTAAATCGTGAAATATTAATACTTATAAATAATGCAGAAAACATTTTATGGGTGGATGTTTTCAGGATAGCAAGATTTTGTAACGATAGACCAAAACTGCCAAGTTTTCTTACCTTAACGAGAATCTGTTATTAAAAAGGAACTTCCGGTAGTAGAGCAAGGGATATCACTCTGTGTGTACATTGTACATCGTATCGTATTCAATAGAAATAGAAAAAGGAATCTAGTTGCAATGATTAAACAGATTAATTGCAGTATTTGGTAACTTTATGTATTTCTGAGATATTAAGTAGATTAATTACACAGATGAGTTTTTGATTCAGTGTAAGAATTCTTAAAGTGAATGTCACTTTAATTTAAAGTTTAAAAGTTCGTACAACTACTCCAATTCCAATTTTCAAAAAAAAAAAATAAAAAATTCCAAATTCGGTCTCGTCTAACCTGCTTCCTCAGCGGTGGTTATTGTTGAGAGCCGTGGTTGTGTGGACTGTTAGTCCTAATTCCTACTGGTTTTATTGGTTCCGCTCTGTTCGTCGGATACATTTATTTTGTGCTATCTGGTTGTTTTCTTTGTCTTGTGTTGGTCCTGATAAAGACCGGTCCTTGGTCGGGCCTACTGGGGCCCGCATTCTTTCGTTTGTTGGCTTCTTTTCTCTATTACTATTAGCACTGCTACGTGCTTGTCGCTTCTTGTGTTATTCTCATCGGGGCTGGTCCCGGTCATGTCCAGTCCTCCTAAGGACTCGATGTAGGCAAAGGCAGAGCATTCAAGTGCAAATCTCAAGTTGTACCCTCCCACCCGGTCTGTGGCCCCAACTCCTTTACGTTTTTTTTTTTTGGCGTTTACAACAACTACTACAACTTTCTTATTTATTGAGTGTTGCTTTTTTTCCCCCCTCATGTCCCCCCCCCCCCCCCACCTTTTTTTAACAGGACATCGCTGTAACTTAACACCAGCATTTTACTGCTGTTGTTGATGGCTTAGCAAGTTTACGTCCAGTAGTTACTTTTGAGGGTTGCTAATCTCACTAAAAGTAAGTTTGTTTGTTTTTTTTTTTACTAAATTCCTCCGATCAATTCAAGTAATGAAATTTTACACAGAGATATAAAAGTGGATGGAGAATTCAATTATTAAATTACTAATATTAATCAAAGTTTGGCTTTAGCAACAATCTGTACATACGGGAACCAAACTTACTCAGTCTCAGTCAGAGCACATGAACTTGAAACTATGAAACTACAGCACTGGCACGGTTTTCGGAAATTAAAAAACACAACCACATCCTGAATTTGGCCAAATTTCAGAAGCGAGCCAAAATGGTTGCTGGGACGTTATCTTGACCGCAAATTCCCGATCACGACATCCGATCAAATTAGCTACTGAAACGTCAAGATGTTCGTTTGACCATCAAACTTTGAGGTTTGGTTGCTTTATTTATAATGTTCAAAGCTTGAACTGCAAAGGTTTCAACGTACAATGGAAAGAGACCAAAATCAAGGTTTAACCTATTAGGCACATATTTTTTTTAAAAATTGTATACCCCCTCCCCCTAGTGAATTTGAATAATGAAGACACAAACAATAGATTGCACGATTTATTGCCTGGTATATTTTGCTGCATCTCCTCAGGTGCATAGTGCAGAAATCACACAACATAAAGTAACCAGATAAATCCTTCAAGCTGAAATATACACATATTTGCACAGTAATTTCAATTGTCTGCCACAGTAATTTTAAACTGACTATCATGTCTTTCTGTTTGCACAAAATTGACCTCTACAGATTAATCATGATGGCTTCTGCAATCTGTAACAAGCGACTATTTTGAGTGTTAAACAAAACACATTGCCTCTATAAATCACATGGCCGGTTTCCAAAATGTGCCATCCAATCAGTGACGTAGGAGGCTTGTGGTGTGTCAGATTGGCCAGGTTCCCATCTTTGTGTATTATCTTGTCAATCCACTTGGGTATGTTTAAAGCCAGTACGACGGTCCTTTGATCAAACACTACTCAGAGATACATTCAAACTGGTGGAATTATTGGATACAATGGATATAAATAATAAACACATGGCATCCATAGATATAGTCTCCCTATTCACTAATGTTCCATTAGATGAGACAGTAAAAATAATAAGTGAGCACATTAAAAATAAACAACTAACACTAGGCATCAACATCTATTCTGGAGAGATTATTACTATGTACCGCCAACATAAAATTCAATGTTCTAAAAGAAATTCATACCGCCAAATTGATGGAGTGGCCATGGAGAGTCCTCTTGGTCCTATTCTAGTGGAGATCTTCATGGCACATTTAGAAGGAAAGAGATCCTCAGACATTAAAAACTTGGGCTTCTACCGTCATGTGGACGATATAATAATTATCACCACAGACTAGCTACAAGCAACATCGTTCCAAGCCATAATGAACCAGATGCATAAGATCTCTCTATCTGTGGAACACGAACACAACGAAGCGTTGGCGTACCTAGATATTCTAATAAGATGTTGAGCAGACGGCACAATTCAAAGATCGGTGTACCACAAAGAAACATGGACTGGGCAATATTTAAATTTTCAGAGCTTCGCACCTGTTCAGTACAAACGGGGCTTAGTACAGACCCTGTTTGATCGTGCCAGGAAGATATGCACCCAGGACATACTGACAGAGGAATTTGAAACTGTGAAGAATGTCTTATACCTGAATGGGTACTCCACAGGATTTATAAAGTGCTACTGCCAACAGCCGAAACCAAAACGCAACAAAACTTCAGTCCCTGAACTCAAGGTATTCATCCAGCTAACCTTTCGAGGGGATGACGTTATGCAATGTCTATAGGACCGGCTCATTACAGCTGTTGTCCAAACATTCTATGCTGCAACTCCAGTTATTAGGTACAGAACCATACCTATTCCAACCCCAGAAATAAAAAAAACTTATCCCTATGTATGCCAAATCCAATTGCATTCACATATTTTTTTGTTTACTTTTCAGCACGCATAGATGGGTATGGCCTTATTATGGTTGAGCACAACTTTCTTTCCTTCAAAACTGGGAGCAAACTTGCACTTATTGTCTTGCTCCTTAGTGTTGTCGTCTCCTTTAGAGCACTGTGGGGTAAGTTTTATTTCTGTTTTGTTAAACAGAGAACCGTACATACGTGTGTTACTTCTTTCAGTTTGAGGTTTGGCTGCAAGTAAAAGGGAGAAATAACCAGTCATTATAAAACTCACGAGTGCATCTATCATATTAAAACGGCTAAATACACAGTGAGATTGGCCACTGGAGAAGACATATTTCTTTAGTATGTTCTTGACCAAATGTGTTTAGCTATATGTTTAGCCTTTAGCAGTTTTATGGAGCTGAACAGATGGTGCGTAGTGAGGAATGTACCATAACATCTCTCTCTTTCTCTCTCTCTCTCTCTCTCTCTCTCTCTCTCTCTCTCTCTCTCTCTCTCTCTCTCTCTCTCTCTCTCTCTCTCTCTCTCTCTCTCTCTCCTTCCACCTTCATTAATGAAGCCTGTTATAGAGTTATAGTTACATTGGGTCTAGGGTGCAGGGGGAATGGATAGCAGATGATACAGAGACATCAATGTAACAGTTGATAATAGACGACTCACACCCAGATGAATTGATGATGGTCTATGGCAAGAGGCAATAAGAGTGGATGAGGATTCATTGCCTAGGCAAATAGACAGTGTAAAAGAGGAGAGTTTCAGTTTAGTTTATAATATCACAACTTCTACCTTGAGAATGGAGGTAGAGGCTGTGATAGCAGCCTTCCAGTGGTTGGAAGATAGTACAGCTAAACTTTACGTACTGGACTTGCAAATTATGCTTTAAAAAATAGGAACTTATATGTTCTGCATGAAGTGACTTGCATCGTTTGATAAGACGTGATCATTCGCATGGTAAAGATTTTCTACCCAGGATGTGCAGGTGTGTGGCATAATGAACAGACGGCTACTTTTCTGTGGCTACTTTTCTGTGCTTTGATCTGCTTTATATTAAGGCTGACATGGTGAAGGCTCACTGGGACTATGTGGACATTATAGCAGAGTAGGCAAATGTCCTATACCTAGAGATACTGATTAAGTGGGGAGTGAACAGAGGGTCTGGTGACACTAAATGCTTAGAGCAAAAGACAGGCAGACTTGTAATCAGGCCTCTGCTGGAACCATCGCATGGTTACTCTCTGCTATTGGGAAAGCATGTGTGGAAATGTCCCTAGTGTAGTGATACTGATTCTGAACCCACTCAAACTGAGCAATAAAAAAGTTTGAGAAAACAATGTGTGATGGTTGGGATTCATGCCAAAGAGTCAATCACACTTAATCTTTCACCATTAAAAGAAAAAATGATTGTGTGTGGCGATTTCAACAGCCACTCGCAGAGCTGGGTCTATGATCACATCGACCAGAGAGGAGAGAGACTGGAAGACTGGCAGGATGAGAATAGATTCGTCTTAATTAACAAGCCGTCTGACCCACATACTTTCTACTCTAGATCATGGCACACCACAACTACACCTAACCTGGCTTTTCATTCACCATGAAGTGGAACATTACATGAATTGTTGGGAAACAACTTAGTCTCAGTGACCATCGGCCAGTCTTTCTAACTGTAGAAAATGAGCTTGTAAGTGAAAGCAGCCCCCTCTCTAGGTGGAACTACAAGAAAGCAGACTGGGCAATGTACAAGCATTGCTCCAGCATACTGTTCAGAAACCTGAACACTGAGAAAGACATAAATAAAGTAGTTGAAGAGTTTGGGAAATGCATACTGCAGGCAGCACAAGAAATACTACCAAGAGGAGCTCATAAACTGTACTGGTGCAGAGAATTGGAACAGTTGCGTAATGATGTGGTAGTGTGTAGAAAGCAAGCAGAGGCCAAACCCAGCCAAGAGCACCACAATAAATACCAGCACGCAAAAGCCAAATTTCAAAGGGCCAAGCTGCAGGCTAGACAGAAAAGCTGGCAGGATAAAACAGAGCCACTGAACTTTGAAAGAGACACAATGAAGTTGTGGAAGCTAATAAAACAATTTAATGATGAGGGCATGGGGAGAAACTCAAAAATCACTACATAGAGACGGAGACATCTTAACAGGAAAGCAAGCAGCTGACCATTTTGCAGACTCATTGGCACAAGATAACAGTATCAAAATTAGTCAGAGAAACAACAAGAAATTCGAGAGAAATGGCAACATACAGGACAGAATGAAATAGTACATGAGGTTCTGGAGGCACCTATCACAATCAGCGAACTGGAGCTAGCCATATCAAAACTGAAAATCAGAAAGTCACCAGGAGCTGATGGTATCTCCAGTGAAATGATCAGGAACTTAGGAACAGAGGCCAAAGCAAAGCTGTTGCAGATCTTCAATAACAGCTGGACCTTAGGCAGTGTTCCACAAGCCTGGAGATAAGCAATCATGAGACCTCTTCTAAAATCAGGGAGAGATAGTTTCATTGCCTCTAGCTACAGACCAGTTAGCCTCACCAGCTGTCTCCGCAAAACAATGGAGTGCATCATCAATCAAAGACTGCAGTGGTACATTGAAAATGAAAACATCCTTGTGCCACAGCAGGCTGGCTTTAGGCAGTGCTACTCTACGGAAGATCAGACAACCTACCTCTCTCAAGAAATTGGGGATGCATTCCAAGAGAAGAAGCTGGTGCTTGTGGCATTGATAGATCTGAAGAAAGCCTTTGACAAAGTCTGGAAAGAAGGTCTGATGAAGAAACTGAGAAACTGTAAAGTCAATGGAAGAATGTACAAATGGGTGAAAGCATACTTGCACAACAGAAGAGCCCGAGTACAGACTCAAGAGCAAGAGAGTACTACTGCGTCATGGTGTTCCCCTGGGCGGAGTCTTGTCACCCACACTTTTTCTAATCTTGATCAATGATCCTGTTGCTACTCTACCGCATGGAATTAAAGCGGCAATGTACGCTGATGACCTGGTTCTATGGAGCACAAATGAACATGCATCAGTGGCCACCAGATCGCCACAAAGAGCTGTAGATGCATTTGTTACATGGGCAAATAGTTGGTGTGTCAGCATAAACACTGACAAGTGCAGCATCACTCTATTTACCCTCTCTCCAATACAAAAGACAGGGATCATCCAGATAAATGGAATCCTCTAAGAGAAGATAAAGAACGAACATACCTTGGAGTAACATTTGATGACAGGCTGACATGGAGAAAGCACATCAACAAAGCCATAGCAAAAGCCAGAAAGAAAATAGCCATCCTGAGAAAACTAAGTGGAACCACATGGGGAGCCAGTGGGAAAATACTTAGCAAAGTTTATCAACATGTACCTGGAATACGGATCCCCCGGGAAGGTTAACCCGGTCAACAAATGCCCGCAGAAGTCGGATGTGTCAGCCTAACGGCGCAAGAACGCAGCTCTGCTGTAAACAGGCACAACGCAATCACATCCGAAAAAAAAACTCCGGATGAACGAAGAAGAAGAAGAAGAAGAAGAATACGGATCAACTGCGTGGTGTTCAGCACCAAAAACCACACTACAAGAGCTGGACAAAGTGCAAAATGAAGCACTTAAAGTCACCACAGGAGGGATGAGATCAACCCCTATAGTGGAGATGGAGAAGATGGGGAGGACACAAGCACTGAGAGAGCGCAGAGATACGAAAACGCAAACACAAGCAGAAAAATCTCTCAGCTTGTCAGGTCACCCTGTGAAGAACAGATTTGATAACTTAGCTATGTGGTGGTTGAAAAGAAGCAGTTTTATGCACCAGGCCAATCAACCCTGCAGAGAAACCACCAATACGCCCACAGTTGGTATCCCCCTGAAAACTATTCCAGGGCGAACTTCATGGAAAGATGAGCATAGACTATCACTACAAATCCAGACAAAAGTGAGAGGAATATTTGATAAGGAAGAATAGAACAGTGTACAGCGCAGAACAGCCACTCTCAGCTTCCTTTATGAAGAATACCCACAGGACCTCTGGATCTGAGTATACACAGATGGGTCAGCACCAAATGCTGTTCGAAATGGAGGAGTGGGAGTGTACATAGAATACTCAAACAATACCAGGGACAGGCCAGAGTACCAACAGGAAAGTACTGCCATAACTATGATGCTGAAATTGAGGCAATCAAGATAGCAACAGCAAAATTACTAAATACCAGCCATGGTACACAACCTGTGGTGCTATTGATAGATGCAACGTCAGTACTTGAGGCGCTCCTTTCAGGGAAATTGCCTGTACTAAGGTCTAAGGACACTACTTTCTGAACTTAGGAGTCAGCATAAGTTCACCGTACACTGGTTACCATCCAACTGTCGAGTACCCGAAAGCGACAGAGCTGATCGATTGGCTAAGGAAGGAGCAAAAGAAGAACAGCCTGATGTGCCCATTACACACCACCAAAAGAAGTGAATGATTAAATCAGTCAGAAAGCCATCAAAACCTGTTCAAGACGACTACCACTTTATGGACCAGAACAAGTCATTCTGCTCCTCAGAACAGGACACACTAGATTGCGCAACCACATGTATTCAAAATTCAAGATTGGTGAATCAGCCATGTGCACACTGTGGATTGGCGTCGCAGACAGCAGAGCACATACTCCAAGACTGCCCAATATACAAGATATCTAAGCAAACCTTCTGGCCTAGAGAGATGACAGTGGAAGATAAACTCTATGGACCACTGAGTGAACTAAAAAAGACAGTTAAATTCACAAAGAGACAACACTGCAGTTATAGACATATTTCAATTGAACAAAAGAAGAAGAAGAATGTAATGTTTCTTGGGACAGAAAGAACTAATGCTACTTTGCTATCACTACGGGTTTAGTGCCATTGTTGATGGCATTTCTGAAGTCTGCCTGGCAATCAGCACATGCCAAACTTTCCTACCTGCTATCTTCTGCTGCTAGCTCCATGTCCCTCACTCAACACATGCCAAGCTTTCCTACCTGCTAACTTCTGCTATTAGTTCCATGGCCTCCCCATAGTATTTATCTGTCCCTAGTTCTTTTCTCTCAGTGATTTTTCTTCAGATTCCTTGTGGCATTTTTTTTATCGCACCATACCTCTTTTGGAATACAGATGTTTGTGTACGAGAGTTAATCTGTGTGTAAGTAATTTATAGAGCCAGAAAAAGGTATTTAAATCTTATATCAGATGCTGCTAAAGGTGTTTGAACTCTGGTTTTGTAGTAGCGCAGTGGCTATCTGGCATGCCTATTGACCCAGTGGTCATGGTTTTGAATTTACATTAAGGCGGACTTTTAAAAATTGACCTGGGCGCTCTGGTCGACCCAGTCAGGAAATGTCTTATGAAGTAAAGACGGCTGGCCCGATGTTGACCACATCACTCCTGAAATGCCAATTTGGTATATAAAAATATAGGGCTAGCACCATATGACAAGTATGCCTCAGGGTGTATAGACATTATTTTACTTTCATTGATTTTCAATGATTTAATATTTGTGTCCATTTTCTCTCACAGAAAATGTGTCAGGTTTTTTAGAAAGCAGCATACAAGACAGAAGCCAGCTGAAATGTAACACTGGCAACTTCATTCTGAAGGACATGAAGAGTTGTCATCCTTGGCTGAATTGTCTAGAAATAGAGAAAGAACTTAGGGTAACTGAAAGATATCTTGGGTCTGGAGCAGAAAAGATAGTAAGTATTCACAAGTAAATAAAGAACCCTTGTCTATGCCATTAAATGTATTGGGTACATGGTGCTAGCCCTGTATTTGTATAGACTAATCGGCACTCAGTGGGTGATATGGTGAGTATCATGTGGACCAACTTTGCTACCCAAAACATTTACAAAATACCCATATTAGACTGGGTTTCCAGAAATATGATAAATGATGGCCAAAAAATATGATAAAAACAATCTGGAAAAAGACGTGAGATGATTATGCAAGGTTATTGCAGAAGATTGGACCCTATTTCTACTGCTGCCTTCAGTGGAATTAAAACAGCATGCAAGTGTCTTATATAATGCTTCCTTGAAAGTATTTTTCTGGTGTGGTTTAAACAAAATCATCTCTGTAGTTCCATTTTATATCTCCTCAATCATTTTGAAATGTCATCAGATGCAGCACAGGACAAAATAAACTAAGATGCCAACTGTTGAACAAAGTAAAGATAGGAGGTGTTTATGAATGTAACTGGGGGATCAGTAAAATGATGACTAAACATTTACTACAAGTGTGTCCTGCATATTCAGAATAGAGACAATGCTTTTGGCCTAAACCGGGTTTGCATTCCATGGTAAACTCTGGAAATGTCAACATCTGTAAGTTGACTGTTGCTTCTTTTGCCTTTCACCTCCCAATAAAGCTCAACCAGTTCAAGCCAAACCCTTTGTAGACATGTTCACCATTGGTTTTATTTTGCAGCTAAAGTTTTCTATGGGATTAGGTAGGCAGTTTCATGCCAATCCTCTTTGGTCACCTCTTACGACAAAGAAACTAACAATGATTGCCCAAAAGAGGCTAATGAAGCTACAACATTACATATGTAGCAAAGCAGGTTTAGAAAACCGCAGCGTCTTGCATATATTAAAATAACTATATTAACTTAAGTAACTATCCGTCTATCTCAGTAATTGTTGTACGTATCTTAGCGGAATTTAGCTAGTATATTACTAAAAGTAGCTGAGTTTGGCCGGGTTTAGCTCAATTCCGGCCAAGCTTTACTAGGCGGATTTCCGCCAAGTTCTGGGCCTCACTTTCTTACTAACTAGTGAAGCGATAGGTCGGCATGGCGGTTAGTGTTAGAGTTGTCCAAAGTTTAGGACTCTCCCACTAAAGTTATGTGCACAGCACACGACAATAGTCGCCACATTTTGGTAAATACTAGTTTAGCTAACGGGGGTTTATGTAGTTTGGTCGAACAGAGACAACCGAGCAAAGTGGCCAGGTTAGTCGAAGTGCCAAATCGGCTACATGCTTCCGGTGAGTACCTCGTGAAACAGCCAACTCAGCCGGTCGACATTTTGAGAGCGTAGCCCAAAGGCCAATAGTGGGTGCATCTCATCAAAATTGTTTATCAACCGCTGGTTGAGGTATAGAGGTCAGCAGATTCGAAAACTGGATTGTTGTGTCATCAGCAACGCCATCATTGCCACACTCATCACGAGAAGCAACCAACTAACAAATAACCTAATACTAATAATAGTCTACAAATTCATAAGACTAAACTTATCCGCCAGAGAGCAGTAACGAAATCTGTGATTGTTTTTTTAATATCAACCCAGAGTTGCCAGTAGAAGTTCTGGGAGAACACTGTTCAATAAACTTTTGGACTAACCAATACATAAGAAGAAAAGACGACAACATTAGTTATATAGCAGGTACTAGTCACAGTGCCATCCTCAAGACAAATCGTAGTGGACCAGCACCACGAGAAGCGAAGCAGTGGCTAGTACAGACAATCTTTTGGTACGAGGAGAGCAGCAGCTAAGTGCCTGGCAAACCACTTCCTATGCCAGGAACCCTACATTGGATCATTGCATCATTCAACCCTACAGTGATTATAGACTGAGCATGTTGGCTCAATAAACTAATAATAATAGTAGTATTCAAGACTCAAATAGAAAAAGCAAAATCAAGATTATATAAATTAAAACTCGTGTGTGTAGTTGTGAACTTTCTAAAAAATGACTCTGTCATCAATTTAGACATAGCTATTGAGTGATTGAGCGAAAGATTGTACTATATTTATCTATATAGTCTTGTGTATCTCCTTGTGGTGAGACAGTGCAAGACTTGGGGGGCTTTTATTTTTCTTCTCAGGCACATGTAGCAGGATAAATAGGTCTGCGATCTATATTTAAAGTATTGCTGTCAACCTTACCTTCCTTAGCCTGGACACTGTTAGAATACCTGATCATTTCTTGGGTCGATAATTCCATACAGTCCAGATTCACGAGCCTTTTGATCTTGTCTTCGGCAGTGAATGGTCTTTCTATTTCTGAAAGTCTTATTGTCGCTACTTTGAAAGTGAATTCTATCAAATAGCTAGCACTACGCTACAACATACAACAAGAACAATTAGACAGCTTTCTTTGGTCATGTGATGAAAAGAGAGGCATTGGAGAACATCCTGACAACCAGAAAGATCGAGGGGAAGAGAGGCAGACCAAGACGAATTATGCTCAATGGATTGAGATGGTGGCATGGAGGAATATCATCAGCAGAGTTGATCCAGAAAACCAAAGACCAAGATCTGTGGAACGTCATGAATGCATACGCCAACTGGCATGGAACTTGATGATGATGATGGTAGGTTACAGTGTTACTAATCTTTTAATTTGAGTATTGTACATGTTTTAAAAAGCACAAGTGATAATAATGTTTATTAACGATAAACTTTTTTTTTTTTCACATCTGCTTATCTGCTTTGTTACTTTATAAATTATGCAATTGTTCTTTGCAGGTCAAGGAAGGTTCTTGGCAAGACCACCCTGTAGCAGTGAATATTTTGAGGCACGAAGATTTCTTCAGTGACTTTCAACATAACCTGAACATGTTGAAACTGTTCAGTAATGAATCAGGTCCCCAAGTAAACAAAGTCGTGCAGCTCATTGGATGGTGCTTCCAACAGACCCCAATCATCATCACTGAATTCCATCTACTGGGTGCTGCTAATAATATTCATAGAATATTAAGAGAACGCTTTTCATCTGTTGATACATTGGAATTTAGATTTGGCTTGTGTCTTGACTTTGTACACATCCTGCATATCCTCCATTCTCATCCAGATGGACCAAGAGTGATGTGTGATGCAAATGATCCTAACAAAGCTTTGAGCCAGTTTTTACTTTCAGAAAACTTATCACTTATTCTCAATGACATGGATGCACTTCCATTGGTGAATAGAAGCTCTGGGGAGTTCATAAAGTGTGGTCATAGAGAGCTTCATGGGGATTATGTAGCTCCTGAGCAACTATGGCCGTATGACACACAAATATATGATGATACGGAAATGCCACATTATGATGAAAAAGTTGACATTTGGAAAATACCTGATGTTTGCAATTTTCTGATTGGAGACATAGTTGGTGCCAGCAAGCTCCAGTTACATTTATTTGATATTCATTTGAAATGTAAACAGGAAGACCCTAGGTTGAGACCGTCAGCCATCATGGTTTTAAATTATTATAACACTGTTCGCCTGAGACTAGGCTGGAACACATCGTCTCCATGGTTAAGGAATGAAGGCTGGTCGTGAACTCAAAGTGCACTTGAATATTATTTCATGTGGACATATGTAGATGCCACTGTGTTCCCGGAAACCATAAGGGAAGCGGAGAATAGTAGCACTAACCTACCATACAAGTTGTAAGAGGTGACTGAGGAGGGCTGGCCTGAGATTAACTACCTCATGCCATAGAAAACTTGAGCTGGAAAACCCAGCCACTCTGGCACGTGGCCATCTTGACAGATGGTGGTTTGTTACAGTGTGCTTTAAAAAAAAGGCATAACTTCTACATAGCTCAAAGCCTGGGCTGAATTGTAGAGATCATGTGTTGCTCATGAAGCATACCTAGTTTACTCCAGACAAAAGGTAACACCAATACATCTGGTACAAGACGAGCTGCGGATCAACAAAGCAATGCTCTAACTGTCCACTTGTCTGAGCTTCAATCCTAGACCAGTTGCCGACCAAGGCTTAGGACCTGGTCTGCCTTGCCATGACATTTAGTCTTTAGGTTGCATTTCCTCACACCAGGATAAGGCTTGTACCCTCCCAATTGTGTTCCTCTGCCCAAAACTGTTGGCACAATGTGTGGTGTCTGGTTTGATCAGCGCTGTCAAACATTTGGCGCTAACAGAAAGCAGGTAGTGCTGTCTGCTGTCATACTGTAGCTCAGTCATGTCTAACCTGTCTTAAAACCCAACCAGTCATCAACAAATCTACAAAGGGCTTGCGAGATTGGTTCAGGACCTATGCTCCACTGGGAGATGAAAGGCAGGAGAAATAACTTGCAGAAGTGTTGTTGCTCACCCGTAAGTCAGTAGCGTAAACTACAAATAGCCCCGAGCCTGTGTGATGAAGCATACAAACAAATGTTGAGCAAGAATGGAGAGGTAGTATAATAGCTAGGGAGTGTCAATTTACAGAAAAATATGGAAGTGAAAAACAAAAGCAGTAGCCCTTGCAATGAAGTTTGCATGTAATGCAGAACGGAATAAAATTTTAAACTTACTTTTAGTTACCTCTTCTCTACTCTGTATATAGAGGTAATTTAGTGAATTGATGGATGGGATTATTTCCCTTGCATTATATTTTAAACAAAACTTGCAAATCCCAGCGGAAACGACCAGTAAACATTTGCAGGTCGGTGCTCAAACCTTTGTCACAGTTTTTGAACGATACACTCATTATCCTTGAAAAATTGTATTATTTTCTCAGCACCCATACACATACTATTATGCGAACAGTTACCTTATTCTGTGCTTCACACTTTCTCTGTCTTTTTTTCTCGTACATACACACACACACACACACGTGTGTGTGTATTATATATATATATATATATATATATATATATGATGCTAGTCCCATTTTATAGACCTTTCAATACTCGTGGGTGATGTAGTCAATATCTCTTCAGCAGCATTTACTTCCCAGAACATGTTCTGGTACCCATTAAGTCTGGGTTGAACTTGCAGCCCAGGTTAATGGGTGACGCTTTAAAATATCTGCCTAGATGGGAATTCGAATACATTTCTGCAGGCAAGTGTACAGATAATTAAGCTTCTCGTGTCCTAGTTAGTTATTAGACTCGCCTAATCTTTCTGGTGCCGTCTCCCTGGTCAAGGTGTTACACGACTTTCTTCGTAATACCGTATACTCTCGTGAGTAACGTGACGTGCGCGAGAATTTGTAGCTGTTCTCTCCGCGTCGGTATCTTACAGGGAATGTGAGCCGGTCGCTTAGTAATCAATGGCAAACTTCTAAGCGTAATCTTGCCAAGAAATCAACAATAAGCTGAAAGATGCTGATGCTGACAGCGATGTCCTGTAAAGGATATGCGAACAAACAAAACAAAAAAATCTTTCTGGCAATAGCTGTGTCAGCTTTCTTGACCTATTTCTGTCCATATTTGTAATCCTTTCATAAAATAGGCGTTAAACTAAGCAGCTTCCTGGGACAGGAAGGGTTAAAGGAGTATTTAGTGTAGCGATCATGTTTCTCATTACTCGCAGAATAGCAAACCTTGACAAGTTAACTTATTCACCTCTTGTTATGTTTAACTGATTCAGTGCCAAACAAACCGTAGGTTTTTTGTTTTGTTTTGTAGAACAAACATAATACACATTCACATGAACAAGTATTATAATGTAAATGTCCGTTCACTGAGCATTGCAATTGCTGAAGATACCAATACCACGAAACAAAACAAACAGTACAATTACCCTATTATGGCGATATATCATATCATATATTATTTCCACCAATATTATTTATTACTATTTAACCCAGCCTCTGAATACTGTATAATCATGCAGGTAACGCTGAAAGTGCTACCAGTGTCTTCTGCTTCTTCTTCGTTCTTCCACTATTTTTATTTTTATTTTGGACGCAAATTCTTTGTGTCACTTTACAGCAGAGATGCAATGTTTGCGCCTGCCGATCAACACATCCGACTTCTTCGGGCTTTCGTTTACCTGTGTGTGTGACGTGTTTCATTTTTTATTTTATTTTGGATGCTGCCCTGCAAAATTGCTAAGAAATGAAACCCGCTCGCGGATAGATATAGCCAGTTGCCTTGGATCGAGTCTGCATAAATATTATATACCGAAGTCGGATATACTGGCCTTTGAGGTGCATTATTTGGTGTATGCATTCCCTCGAAGGAGACACGAAGAAGAGGAAGCAGGTCACCTGTTTAACCTTCCCGGTGCTGCCGTTGTGATTGTGGGGTGGGTATATTCAGGTCAGGACTGCACTTACAGTCCACGCCGTATGGTGTTGGTGATCATGTCTGTCCAGCATTCTGTCTCATGTACTGCCAGTTATTGTTTACACTGATTTTCCTCTGTGTCATGATGTCAGTCTATCTAGCAACTTCTCTCTTGGCATTCCCCTGCCTCCTCTCCCCTCCAACTTTCCTGTTGTCACGATACACTCCAACTTTCTCGGAATAAAATTTGGTGGAACTGCGGTAAAGCTGTGAAAATGTAAACAATATGAAATGACACAAAGTAGTGCAGCTTTACGTAACAGAATTACGACACAAAAAGGACGTTGCGGCGATTAGCCTTCATCAGCAAACAAACACATTCACAAAACACAAAATATAGCCAAGGAGATCTGTGACTACATCAACACGTGACGACAGGACGAGAAGAATGAAAGCAATGAAGAGAAAATGAAAATTGGAAAAAATTTGCATACTTATCCCAGAATTCCGAGCTGTGTATAACCGCGAATATCACCGATGTCTTCTTTTTATACCCAACCGAGGGAGTGGGGTGTAGGATGATGACGGGGCGCTGGTTATGGCGGTTCAGTGAGCATCCCAGGTACTGGTGTGGAAGTGGTACATTGAAATAAGGGGAAGGGGGGGGGGCGGAGGCAGGAAAGTAGGCCGGCAACCTGTGATAGTGGTCTGAGAATAGTATCTGAGCAATCTCAGCGGATGCACCCACAAAGCATGAGTGGGTGCCAGTGAATGGGTAGGCCCTGGTGGACGAATATTGAAGAGCAATGGAGTGTGCACCCAAGTAGGATGGTGATACTAACCAAACTCACATTCTGCACTCCTTTATGTTACTGTGAGGCGAGTCCCAAAGTCAGGGTGGACTGATATGCGCGAGCGCACACACTCAACAGACATTCCTACAATAGTGTACATGGACGTGTGCAAGGCACACATGAGAGGGAGAGAGAGGTATAGTTACTGCGATATTCCACATGGGGTATGCTAACACATGATATGGGTAGGTACAGAGAAGCAATATTTGAGGGAGAGAGAGAGAGTGAAAGAGAGAGAGAGATTGGTATCGTTCCTGTGATGTGCCACATGGAGTGTGCGGAGTATGTCGGTCTACAAATACGAGGCTTCACGCATACTGTTCCCTATGAAATAGGGTCAGTGAGGTTGATTGTTATACCACCTATTTTAGGATTAAATCACCCAATGCTTGTGTTGTTGGGGTTGTATAAGATCCGACCACCGGTAATACACATGATATGGGTAGGCACAGAGAAGCAAAATTATTTTGAGAGAGGTGCTCTGGATCAGCTCCGTAGATGATATTCATTCATGCCGCCGTCTTCGCCTGTGGTTCATGACAGTACCTACCGGACGAGGGTATCCTAATGACCTAAGACAACTAACGTCGTTCTCTGATTCTGATTTGTAGAAGTCCGGGAAATCTTGAGAAATTAATGTGGTGGTTTCCCCTTGACCACCACACCCACACACTGGGGCATCTTTACCTCTGCCTTTGACAGCAATTTCCGAATGTCAGGACAAGTGAGGCCCTTGCTCTGCTCAGCAGCTCAACTGTACATTTGTCCTGGCGGTTACTCTGTCCCCAGAGCTGCGTTTGTTACATAGAGCTATGTTTCCCACCCTCTATCACTTGGGGGTGCAGGTCGAAATTTTCCTTCCTCGAGTTATGAGACCATAATGCATTTCTCAAAATCTCCACTACATTCAATTGTCATTTTTCCCATACATACGTGTAATTATTTTCCCACCACTGAAATTAAACTCCGTACCTTTTAAAACTAGAACCACTGAACAACTCCGGTAGCATTGTTAGATTGTATTTGTTTGGTCATTGTTCTTTTCACACGTGACCGTCGACAGAACACGACCAGGCCTATTTATAAGACGCACATTCTGGCTGGATGTATGTAGTTCTCTAGCACGATGTATTACGTAAACCATTCGTTGATACCGCGACGTGACCTTGACATTCGACGAGGTCAGTAGAACAGTATGTACATGTTGGCGGATATTGACCTTGGTTCCAGGACCGTTTTACTTTATCTGATGAATTGTTTGTTAATGGTGTCTGGGATGTGTATATGAATGTTCTTGGGACTTGTTAGTGTGTAGAAAATAGTAGAGTCGCAGGGTTGACTGTTTAGGTTAAGCTAAATGTCTGAAGCGCGCGCGTCGGTGTAACTGTTAGGATATTACTCTGGAAATGGCATGGGGGCGATCGGACCAGGTTTCTATTCCAGTTCTCGTCGTTCGCAACGAAAGAATGCCGATACTGCCACACACACACTTCCCCCCCCCCCCCCCCCCCCCCCCCATTTTACTGTGCACTCAGGCGTGCAAAAGTATGATGGTCCTAACACGTCACATACCAACAATAGATTCCTGCTATGGGACTTTTGTTGTCGTTTATACTTCTGAGAAAGAGAGCGAGAGAGAGAGAGAGACCATTGGTCGTTTCGATTTGTTCTCTGTCTGTGTGTGTGTGTATGTGTGTGTGTGTGTGAGAGAGATTTGAATATTGATCGTTTTGATTTTGTTCTAAGAGAGAGAGATGTGGATATTGATCGTTTTGGTGGTGATCTGAGAGAGAGAGAGAGAGAGAGAGAGAGAGAGAGAGAGAGAGAGAGAGAGAGAGAGAGAGAGAGATGTGAATATTGATCGTTGTGATTTTGTTCTAAGAGAGAGAGAGAGAGATGTGAATATTGATCGTTTTGATGGTGTTCTAAGAGAGAGAGAGAGAGAGAGAGAGAGAGAGAGAGAGAGAGAGAGAGAGAGAGAGAGAGAGAGAGAGAGATGTGAATATTGATCGTTTTGATTTTGTTCTAAGAGAGAGAGAGGGAGAGGGGTGAATATTGATCGTTTTGATGGTGTTCTAAGAGAGAGGGAGGGAGAGAGAGAGAGAGAGATGTAAATATTGATCGTTTTGAATGTGTCCTAAGAGAGAGAGAGAGATGTGGATATTGATCATTTTGATGGTGTTCTAAGAGAGAGAGAGAGAGAGAGAGATGTGAATATTGATCGTTTTGATTGTGTTCTAAGAGAGAGAGAGAGAGAGAAAGAGAGAGATGTGAATATTGATCGTTTTGATTGTGTTCTTCTTCTTCTTCGTTCATCCGGAGTTTTTTTTTCGGATGTGATTGCGTTGTGCCTGTTTACAGCAGAGCTGCGTTCCTGCGCCGTTAGGCCGACACATCCGACTTCTGCGGGCATTTGTTGACCGGGTTAACCTTCCCGGGGGTTTCTTAGGACGTTTGACTCTCACTGTTGTGGTGTTATCCCCCATCCCAGCTGGTCCATATAGAACAGCCAAAGATCCTGGTCAGCCCTCAAGGGAAGGCAGGGGCAGACCATGGGCATTCCCCGCCATCCAAGGAGGCTTCCATACTTGCAGAGCCGATACATAGCGCTCTGGTACTGGGCTCACCCAAGGAATCGTCACGTCCTGCACATGGCTGCTTAGCCTCACTTCCGTATATTGGGCCTTCCGTTCACCATAGGCTGTTCTTCCGGAAACCAGAAGTATGCAGTCTGCAGATGACATCCACACAGTGAGCTTTCGATTCGGACTTTCCACGTAATGGATTTGCTATCCAAGCAATATTCCATTTCATGCCACTAGGACACTTTTCCACCTTTTATGAAGCCCACACAATGGGCTTTTGATTCAGACTTTCCACGTAATGGATTTGCTATCAAGCAATATTCCATTTCGTGCCACTAGGACACTTTTCCACCTTTTATGAAGCCCACACAGCGAGCTTTCGATTTGGACTTTCCACATAATGGATTTGCTATCCAAGCAATATTTCATTTCATGCCTCTGGGTCTTCATGCACCTTTAAATGTCAACCTGTATGTAGTTAAAGTAAGCTGCGGTCAACTTGAGCTTGTTGATATCTCCATAGAGCTTGTCCTCAAATGAAGCAGGTGTGGGCCAAAATATCTTTCTCTGTTCTGCATACGTTGGGCAATCCTGCAGCAAATGTTTTGCTGTCATTTTTCCAGTTCTACAATTACATTCATCAGTATCTCCTATCTTTAGTTTATTGAACAAGTGGTATTTCAGCCTGTTATGTCCTGTGCGGAGTCTGAAGATTGCTACTTGTTCTCTTCGGTCGAGTTTGTAATATGCATCATCCTTCTGATGGCCTGGATGCTCAGATTCCCATTTGGTTCTATAAGTGCTTTTTATCAACCTCTTTGCCTCATTATAGGTTATGTCTATGTCAGGCTGTGGTAGTCGTCCGCCCTCTTTTGCCAGTCTGTCAGCCTCTTCATTTCCAGGTATACTGCAATGTGATGGGATCCACTGTATTACAACTTTTTTGGATTTCTGGCATAGACCATGGAGTGCTGCTCTTAGGTCAGTTAGTTCTGTGCTGTTATTGCTCTTCAGTATTGAGACAGCTGACTTTGCATCTGTGAAGATAGCTATTTGCTTCTCTTTATTTTCCTCCATCAGGAGCATTTCTGCTGCAGTTTTCAAAGCCTCTACCTCCGCTTTGAAGTTACTTGAAAATTTTCCAGTTGCCATTGAATGTGTTTTTTTCACTCCATTTTTTAAATTTAGGAGAATTCCTCCTCCTCCATTCTCTATTGAATTTTTGGCTGATCCATCTGTATATGCATGGGTCCAATTCCTGCTTGGGTAATGTTCTTTTATGTAGTTTAGGGTTATTTCTCTTCTTTCGGTTTCATGCTGAGTGTTCTTTTTCTCAATACCAGGAATGTTTTCTATCATCTCAGGCAGTTGCTGCTGTCTCCAAGCTGGGAAGTTGTGTGCATTGTGTATGGGCTTGACTGTTGATATGTTAAGTATAGGATCTGCCCTAATCCTTCGTTTTGCAGTTTCTACAAAGTTGCTACGCTTCAGTCTTCCCTTTCCAAAACCATTAAATCTGTTGTACATAGGGTGGTCTGTCAATCTTCTAAATTTTTCTGCTTGTTGCTGGGCTCTGCTATCTCTTCTATCCTGCATTGGTTGTAAACAAGTGATCTTTTCTAGTTCATTAATAGGCGTTGTCTTCAGGCTTCCAGTTATGATTCGCATTCCTTGGTTTTGGACTCTACTTATTTTGTTAAAGTTTGACTTAGCTGCTGTTGCCCAAGCTGCAATGCCATATTCCAGTACTGGCCTCACCCGTCCAGTATATAACTTCTTGAGAACTTTCTCATCTGCTCCCCACGTTGTACCAGCAAGCTTTTTCATGATTGCCATTCTCTGCCTTGCTCTTGTTCGATTTTTCTCAACCTGTGTCTTCCATGTCAGGCGACGATCAAAGGTGACTCCTAGATAGTTTGGATTTTCTTCATGGCGCAATATTTTTCCATTCAATACCAGCTTAGGTTGCTGAGTTTTATTTGAGAGGGAGAACACTGTGCATGTTGTTTTCTCCTCACTTATCTTCACTAGCCATGATTTTGACCAGTCCTCTAGCGCTAATAAGGCTTGCTGTATTCTGCTGTTAGCTGTACTAATATATTCTTCAGATGTCCATATGGCTAGGTCATCTGCAAAGGAGGATGTGTGTACTCTGGCTGGAAAATTTTCTGTGATGTCATTTATATATGCTAGGAATAATGTTGGTGAAAGAACTCCTCCTTGGGGGACACCTTGCTCCAGCAGCATCATTTTGCTTGTTTGTCCTTGTACTTTTGTCCTGGCAGTTCTGTTCTCAAGGTAGTGGCTGATCCATTTATACATTTTTCCACAAACATGCATGTTTTGCAGTTTTACTTTCAGTCCTTCCTTCCATACTTTATCAAATGCTTTTTCTAAATCTATCCAGACTGCTAGTGTGTGCTTTTTCTCTTGGAAGGCATCCTCTATTTCCTGAGCTATATAGGTTATTTGATCTTCAGTGGATCTGTATTTTCTGAATCCTGCTTGGTGTGGTGTTAAGAGTTTGTGTTCTTCCAGATGCCATGTTAGCCTGCCATTGATAATGCGTTCCATTAATTTTCCTACACAGCTCAGTAGACTGATAGGTCGATAGCCATTTGGTTCTTCCAGGTCTTTTCCTTTCTTTGGGACTGGTATTAGTATAGCTTCCTTCCATGCCTGTGGGACTATTCCTCTCTTCCAACTGTTATTTAGGACTGCTAGTAGTTTCTTCTTTGCCTTGGTGCCAAGTCCTATTAGCATTTCATTTGTGATTCCATCCTTTCCTGGTGATTTCTTCTTTTTTAGGGTATTCATTGCCTGTTCCATTTCTTCCATTGTTAGATTTGCCATCATATATTCTGCTGCTGTCTCTGTATTTCTATGATGTATCTGTTTGTCTTTGATTGCTTTCTTCTGTTCGGTTGTAATATCAATGTGGTTTGCATTTGCATAGTGTTCCATTAGTGCATTTGCAGCCTTTTTGCCTGTAAGCAAGGCATTTCCTTGTTTAATTGTTATTTGTTTGTTTCTAGGTCCTTCATTGTTCATGGCTTTCACTAGTTTCCATAGTTTGTTTCCATCCCTGTCAAAATTCAGGTTTTCTGTTTTTTCCCTCCAACAATCTCTTGTTGTTTGATTTACTGTTCTTTTATATTTTGCTGAGATGGCTTTGAGAGAGATGTTTGCTTCAATTGTTTGTTCTCTCTCTGCTGTCTTCCTGGCATCTTCAACTTTGTCCTCCAAACTTTGTAGTTCTTCAGTCCAGTAGGGTTTGTAATTTTTCCTCGCTCCTCTTGGAATGGACTCAGTGGCTGCCTGTATTATCGCTCTGTTTAGACTTTCCACCATTTGCTTTATGTTGCCATATCGTGTATTTATGTTTTCACAATATTTGTCTGTTAGTATGGCAAATCTGTCCCAATCTGCTCGTTTGTAATTCCAGCGGGGCAAGGGCTTTTGCTCCTGTGGAACATACTCCATATTCATTTCAAGCTTGATTGGTCTGTGGTCACTACCTGCTAATTGGTCCAGCACATGGCGATCGATTTTGTGGAGGATGTCTCCTGTGCAGAAAGCTAAGTCTGGAGTAGAAGTGGTAAGCCATCTTCTGGAGTAGAAGCTCGGTGTGTCATCCGCTTTGTTGAGTAGATGGAGATTTGAGTCTATTTCCCAGTCCTCCAATTCATCTCCTCTTTTGTCAGTATCTGGGTATCCCCATCTTTCTGAACGGCTATTAAAGTCTCCGACAATAATGCAGTTTGTGTCAGTTATTTTCATGTTTGAGAGTGTAAGGTCCTTATCTGCTGGGCTGTACAGATTGTAGATTCTTATTTTCACGTCCTTTATCATTATATCAACACCTATAATTTCCGTTTGGTTGTCAGAGATCACAGATACTTCGCTGCAAGGTATTGTATTTCGTGTAAGTATTACAACTCCTCCTTTGTGTCCTTCGCGGTCGAAACGTGTGGCCTGATATCCTCTGACTGAGAATTTGTGATTGGCGTTGAGGTGTGTCTCTTGAATGCATGCCACATCTATTCTATCTTTATGAAGACGCTGTGTTAGGGAGTCTTTCTTCTTGTAAACTCCTTCGGCATTCCACTGTAGTATGTTGAGTGTCCGGGGTATTTGGTCAATAGCTCTTAACCTACTCCTCTGTGCCTTGACTCCACAGCACAGGGGAAGGTGACCACCAGTAGTCATGGGTGGACCCCCTCGAGGCAGGGGGCCCGGCACTATCACCGCCTGATGGGACTTCACGGGATTAGCACCATATCGATTAATTTTGATTTGTGACATCATGAATTAAGTTACGTTGCACTGCTTTGTCAAGCCTGTGGCTCAGTACATCCGATTTCGACAAGCATTTATTCGGGATGCTTTCCCTAGCCTTTGACTGTCCCCAGTCTACCTACAAGGCAGCAGGTTTCACGTTGCACTGCTTTGTCAAGCCTGTGGCTCAGTACATCCGATTTCGACAAGCATGTATTTGGGGTGCTTTCCCTAGCCTTTGACTGTCCCCAGTCTACCTACAAGGCAGCAGGTTTGTGTGTCTCTTCGTCTGGTCCCTCTCCCTTGACCTGTCCGACATGGGTGGCCCTACCAGTAGCTGTGCTACCGTCGGCATAGCTCTTGGGGTCATTGGGACGCACAAGCCCCTCTACCTCGTCACGGTGGACACACAGCAGAGGGGTGATTGTGTTCTAAGAGAGAGAGAGAGAGAGAGAGAGAGAGATGTGAATATTGATCGTTTTGATGGTGTTCTAAGAGAGAGAGAGAGAGAGAGAGAGAGAGAGATGTAAATATTGTTCGTTTTGAATGTGTCCTAAGAGAGAGAGAGAGAGAGAGAGAGAGAGAGAGAGAGAGAGAGAGAGATGTGGATATTGATCGTTTTGATGGTGTTCTAAGAGAGAGAGATGTGAATATTGATCGTTTTGAATGTGTCCTAAGAGAGAGAGAGAGAGAGAGAGAGAGAGAGAGAGAGAGAGAGAGAGAGATGTGAATATTGATCGTTTTGATTGTGTTCTAAGAGAGAGAGAGAGAGAGAGAGAGAGATGTGAATATTGATCGTTTTGATTGTGTCCTAAGAGAGAGAGAGAGAGATATGTGAATATAGATCGTTTTGATTGTGTTCTAAGAGAGAGAGAGAGAGAGAGATGTGAATATTGATCGTTTTGATTGTGTTCTAAGAGAGAGAGAGAGAGAGAGAGAGAGAGAGAGAGAGAGAGAGAGAGATGTGGATATTGATCGTTTTGATTTTGTTCTAAGAGAGAGAGAGAGAGAGAGAGATGTGGATATTGATCGTTTTGATTGAGTTCTAAGAGAGAGAGAGAGATGTGGATATTGATCGTTTTGATTGTGTTCTAAGAGAGAGAGAGAGAGATGTGAATATTGATCGTTTTGATTGTGTTCTAAGAGAGAGAGAGAGAGAGAGAGATGTGAATATTGATCGTTTTGATTGTGTTCTAAGAGAGAGATGTGAATATTGATCGTTTTGATTGTGTTCTAAGAGAGAGAGAGAGAGAGAGATGTGAATATTGATCGTTTTGATTGTGTTCTAAGAGAGAGAGAGATGTGAATATTGATCGTTTTGATTGTGTTCTAAGAGAGAGAGAGAGAGAGAGAGAGAGAGAGAGAGAGAGAGATGTGAATATTGATCGTTTTGATTGTGTTCTAAGAGAGAGAGATGTGAATATTGATCGTTTTGATTGTGTTCTAAGAGAGAGAGAGATATGTGAATATTGATCGTTTTGATTGTGTTCTAAGAGAGAGAGAGAGAGATGTGGATATTGATCGTTTTAATTGTGTTCTAAGAGAGAGAGATGTGGATATTGATCGTTTTGATTGTGTTCTAAGAGAGAGAGAGAGAGAGATGTGAATATTGATCGTTTTGATTGTGTTCTAAGAGAGAGAGAGAGAGAGAGATGTGAATATTGATCGTTTTGATTGTGTCCTAAGAGAGAGAGAGAGAGATATGTGAATATAGATCGTTTTGATTGTGTTCTAAGAGAGAGAGAGAGATGTGAATATTGATCGTTTTGATTTTGTTCTAAGAGAGAGAGAGATGTGAATATTGATCGTTTTGATTGTGTTCTGAGAGAGAGAGAGAGAGAGAGAGAGAGAGAGAGAGAGAGAGAGAGAGAGATGTGAATATTGATCGTTTTGATTTTGTTCTAAGAGAGAGAGAGAGAGAGAGATGTGAATATTGATCGTTTTGATGGTGTTCTAAGAGAGAGGGAGAGAGAGAGAGAGATGTAAATATTGATCGTTTTGAATGTGTCCTAAGAGAGAGAGAGAGAGAGAGAGAGAGAGAGAGAGAGAGAGATGTGGATATTGATCGTTTTGATTGTGTTCTACGAGAGAGAGAGAGATGTGAATATTGATCGTTTTGATGGTGTTCTAAGAGAGAGAGAGAGAGAGAGAGAGAGAGAGAGAGAGAGAGAGAGAGAGAGAGAGATGTGAATATTGATCGTTTTGATTTTGTTCTAAGAGAGAGAGAGAGAGAGAGAGAGAGAGAGAGAGAGAGAGAGAGAGAGAGATGTGAATATTGATCGTTTTGATGGTGTTCTAAGAGAGAGAGAGAGAGAGATGTAAATATTGATCGTTTTGAATGTGTCCTAAGTGTCACAAAATAAAACCGTGCGTTTATCCAGTTGATTATTATAGAGGCTTTCTGATAAAACGGACTATCTGCCAGCGACAACTATTTTACTAACAGTATAAACAAATCGGATGTCAAAATCCCAGGACAATACTTGTAGCTGCACGTGTACATCTCTAACGGATTTGGAACATTCAGTGTTGATGGAGACAGGATCTCGGCATCGCCTTGACAGTTTGTCAACAATTGAATACAGATGGAACCCGTGGGATCATGGTGGCAATCGGATGTCGGCCATCACGTGTCGGGCAAAATTAAACAGTGGCAGATGTATAGGGGAAGTGAGTGCGCTGAATCATACATCGCTTTGACAGATTATAAACAAGTCAGAGGGAAAAGCGGAAGTACTCAGCACGGAAGATAACAGTCCATCTGTCATATAGTTTCCGGACATCACGCAGATGGGCAGATTGCTATTGACAGCTTGTTGGGGAAAACTGTTGTTGGGATCATACAGTAACTCGTTAGTTTGTTGGGGGAGTCAAAACAAGTGATGACAACTTTGACAGTGACTAGGCAAGGGAAAATCGATTCTTGACAATGGATGATTGCCCATATAACACCTGCAGGAAAACAACCATTTCACGTGACCAATTTTAGAGGTTTGGCCAAAAACCATGATTGGAGATGGGGAGTTGATCGCAAACCTTGGATTGTAGAAGACGTGCTTCGGCACTGTGGTTCTGATGGAAAACGTCTACCGTGTGCGAATTGAGTTAATTTAATTTTACACGTGCCTGTCATGGCAAGAGTGGATGTAATTTGATCTAACTGCAGTGTTGCATAAGGTAGAACCGATTATAATTAGTTCTAATTAATATAGGCTGTAGGCTTGTTAAAACTAAAGTGTGATGATTAGCACTGTTAGTGGAAAACTAACTAGAGTAGGGAAGTGATACTTGGCTCTGTTAGTTGAAAATAGATTAGTGAAGTGTTGATAAGCTTTACTAATTGAGGATTGAGTAATGAGGGATAATTGGGATATTGCAGTGGGTGCTCCCTGGTGTGGGGGGGGGGGGGGGGGGGGGTTCCGCATTCTGTTTGCTAATTTTTTTTCTTGTCTTGGCCTGATGATAACCTATGTGGTCAGTTCATCTGTCCCTGATAGGTTCATTATGTTTTCTGAGCGAGGCCGATGGCCCACGATCATCTAATAGAGATCAGTGACGGGGAGGCTATCACCGGTTATATGATTTATGTTACAGGTTACCTCTGGTTGGAATGAAGAACCTGAAACCAAGAGACAATCCGATCCCGGATAAAGTTTGGCGCAGGAAGATTGGCCAGCAATTGTACAACAGAGATTATGCTAGAGGAAGATGATCAACATTGCTCAGTGGAGCTGAATGGTATATGTATCCTACAGGATAAATACCGAATAAGTTTAGGTCATACCAGTTTTAACACACCAGTAGTGATGGATATCCAGTTCACTTATGACTAGAACAAAAATAAAGGACTCTATTGGAGTATAGACAATAACTTTTTAATAGTGAGAACTAGAGAACATTTAGCAAGAGACAAAAAGTCTTGTTCATAGGACAGTGTTCCAGGTTTGTTTCACCGCGCCGGAATTATGAAGCCGGAGTTTCTATAAACTATTAGGAACAGTGGTGTTAGGAACAATACTATTATTTTCCATGGAGTATATATTTACATGAGATTCAGATCTCATGGTCATCAGAGTTCCTGGAGGTGGACATGTCTGGAGAGAAGGACACGACTTTGGTGAGGTCCCTTGTGATGAGTCTTGTGATGTCGTGTGATCCTTGCCATGATGTGTACACTATGATCCTGAACTTTGAGGGCTGACACATACATTTCTGTTATAATACACGACACACATTGTCTTCGCATACACGTCTCATATACGTTACACTTTTCTTTTAATAAATTAATCTTTATTAATTTTTAGAAGCAAGAGTTGTTGAGTATGTTGCGTTGGGGAAGTATGAGAGGGGGCATAGTACGACAGTGAGAGAGTGCCAGGAAAAGGTGTCCATAGGCTGATGGAGTGTGTTGGACGGAAGCTGGTGGATTCTCCAGGATATTGAAAAGGGGGGAAAAAAATATATTATAATGTGGGTGTTGACTCTCTTCACTCCAGGGACGACACTTTAAAGGAGGACACGACACTAAGAGAGAGAGAGAGAGAAAGAGAGAGAGAGAGAGAGATGTGGATATTGATCGTTTTGATGGTGTTCTAAGAGAGAGAGAGAGAGAGAGAGAGAGAGAGAGAGAGAGAGA
>JACEFZ010003981.1:0-22500 GCA_014155875.1 Cepaea nemoralis | reverse complement strand
ATACCACAATGAACCATGCCATCAATATACTTGTGGGGGGAGGAGGAAGCTGCGTGGTCTCAAGGTATGGTGTCCACCTCGAGTGCTGGAGGTCCCGGGTTCAAGCCCCGGTGATGCCGGGATCTTTTCACGTGGACTTCTAGTAATAAATTTCCCCTGGTCTCTGGGTAGTGAGATCGGACGCCCGTGTGTATTGTTGCGCACGCAAAAAATCCCTTGGCAGTTGGAAATCGAAAAAGAGTAGCCTAACGGCGCTTCCCGGGCAAAATTTCGAGTTAAAAATCTACCAAAAGTATTTTCAGGATCCTCTCCGGTGCTACGGAGTTCATGCACTGAGCTGAGTTTCTCCAGACTCAGATTTGAGTTAGGAGGAAAACGGAACACTTATTAATTAAATCCGTGTTCCGTGATGTTGATCCATCGACTAATCTAAACTAATCAATATACTTGTTGAGGGTTGTCTAATTTTTAATTATTTTAATACTAAGTGTTTACATTAAAACAAGAGTTCAAGTTAGGTTTAATGTTTACAATGTATTAATATAAACACTGGTTTCATGGGATTGTTGTTATTCTCTTATCAATTGGGGTCGTGGAACTGCCAGGACCCACAAACATTCACGTCTTAGCGGCGTGGAAAACCCAGAGAACATGTTTGATGTGGTTGGTTATTACCGCGACGTGCTGACACCCCCGACTGTGGAACTATGACAAGGTCGTCGCTGGTGTTGTCCAAACCACGGCTTGTTAACGTTCTTGTCCTTGATTATGTCTGGTTCTGTTATGTGATTTATTATTACAGCGTCGTGTTATCACTTAACCAGGTCGGCAACCTCGTTATGAATAGCAGATTACAAAAAAAAATAAAAATTTCCGTGTTGATAGTTCAAGTGTGTTGGTACTCTCCTCTTAGAGGAAACATTGTGCAGTGATGTCCACGTGATCTACAACTACTCAACTATTGTTGGGGTGGCGGGGGGAGTGTTCGGTGAATAGGTTTTTCCTATCCGTTTGCCTTTCATCTCCCACTAGAGTATATGGACATTGTAGATTTGTTCACGATTGGTCTGGTTTTGCTATTAAGGTTTTCTATGGAATGAGGTAGCCATTTGTTTCCCTTATAGGCCCCGGTAACACACAGGAGAGAGAATGGGTTGGCTAGTTGAACGTTCTCTGGAAGTTCAAGTTTTATCATTGTTGCTCTGTGCCTTGAAGCTGTGGTCACCTGAGTGAGCCCTGATAAGGGCGTGCATCTACCGGAGTGAGGTTGCAGTAGAGACATTTTTTCCAGACTCGGTACTGAAGTACCATTTCTATGGAGATGTGTTGGAAAGCTCTTCTTTCCTTCAAAAAAAAAAAAAAAAAGCGAGGATTTTCAAGACTGGGGATCCAGTCTGTGAAGTGGTCGCATCACGTAGAGATGCTTCAAATTTTTTTCTTACCTTTCTTAACTTAAATTTTAAATCAGTTTCGAAAATCACTATTAATGTAGTTAATTTACAATTTTAACTGTTCTTCATAACCAGTTACTCAAGTTCAGTTGCCAGTTTATCAATATCTGGGCACAAATCTGTCGTGCCAAAAGTCATAAGCTCAGCAAGGTTACTGTCGGTGAGTCTGGAACGTTGCTCGTTTTTTTTTTTGTAACGGTCATTTGCGGAAAATAACTGCTCGAGGCCTCGTTCTGACAGCTGGCCGTGGTTTGGGAACCTCTGGTCTAACCACCTACTTCTCTCCGTGACCTACATTGGTTGTCCAGAGTGATGATACAGCTAAAAATAACCTAACATTAGAAATACCAAAGGCTGTAAGGAGAGACAAGCATAACTCCTACGCGAACGGGGTGCAAGAATGGAAGAGGAAAGGGTCAAACATAACACGTTCAAAAATCTAAAACAATAACCGGAAACTTACGAATCAAGACACGTACTATAAAAGAGATGATTGGAAGGATCATAACAGAAAATAAACAAATTCTTAATATACGAAAAGAATACTGCAGCGAAATATACGTAAATAGAGATTGTACGAGTAAATCATCATCATCATCATCAAGTGCCCTGCCAGCTGGCGTAGGCGTTCATGGCTCTCCACAGATCTCGGTCTTTGGTTTTCAGGCTCAACTCTGCTACTGATATTCCTCCGTGCCACCGTCTCAATCCATCCAGCATCATTTCTCTTGGTCTGCCTCTGCCTCTCTTCCTCCCGATCTTTCCCGTTGTCACGATGTTCTCCAATGCCTCTCTTCTCACATTACATGATCAAAGAAAGCTGTTTGTCTCTTTCTTATTGTTGTAAATAGTGTTCTAGTTTTATTAGCCTGTTTCGGGCAGTCGTTAGTTACTCTGGCAGTCCAAGGAATTCACAACATTCGTCTCAGGAACCACATCTCTATTGCTTCTAATTTCTTCTTTAAAAGAGTAAATACACACATGTAAATAATTAAATGCCACACGAGACAGTGACAACCAAGACTAGATGAAGGAAAGGGAAACAGCAGTATGTGACATCACAGTGTAGCTTATTAAATATGGCGGAGAACACAAGTATGAAAGTATATTATGCATTATGTTAAAAGATACAGGACTATAACCAAAGGAATAAACTAGAACAGTATATATATATGAAACTATGTCGGAATTATGAAACATTTGCTTTCATATGTAATGTAAGCACAATGTGTTTTTTTTTTTTTGCTTTTGGAAAACTATCATTTGACGACTATGAAAAATAGACGAAGATTTGAACATTCTACAGGCTTGCGTAGAATAGAAGAAAAGTGGGTACAGAACAACATTTTTATCACGAGAACAATTATAGAAAAAAAAAAAGCAGAGATTACAATATAGATCTGTACTTTTGCTTTATAGATTACTCAAAAACATTTGACTGAGGGGAAAAGGAATAATTATGGAAGATAATCATAATGCAAGAACTGGATTTCTCATTAAATACATATCCTATGTAATCGTGACAACTAAGCAAATGGGATTGAATCTTTTGCAACAACTTTTGGGATGATTAGATATATACAGGAATCAACAATGTCACCAATATGTATATGGTAGTAAATCAAGATGGTAAAACGAGTCGTAGCATGGGTGGTCATGTTCCACCATCTCACACGATCAACAGAGTCGTTGATAAGCTCTGTGTTTTTGTATCTATTTCCTACCGGGCGAGACAAGATCACTGAGCTGATCCACGACTCTGGTGATCGATTGAGATGGTGATATATGACCGCCCACGCTTATCAGCATGGCTCATGATGATGATAATGAAATTTGCTAACATCAAGAAATTTGCACAGTTCCTCCGCCGCTATATGTGTACTACCAATACCAGTCTAAGAACTCGCACAATATCTCATAGCCAACCGGTGAAGTTATAACGCATACTCCCCCGATGTGTCTCCACCTTGCCGTGACGGGGGAGCTTGAATGTCTCACTGACCCCAAGCGCTTTGCCGATGGATATTAACTACATATTGGCCAGCTCTTGGGATAGGGACCAGACTAAGAGAGACACAACCTGCTGCTCTGCAGGTAGACTGAGGATAGCAGTCTAAATCATGCAAACGATGCCAATAATCTCAGTCCGGACACAACCTAAGTCCCCCAGCCGAGGTGTATGGCTGAATGTCTCTAAGCCATAAACCCTCGGAAGTGAGAGCCTGGCCGACACATATCTACATCAAAATTGAGGTGAGGTGCTGAGCATGCTACATGCTTGGTGCAGACCGTGGTGAACGAAATGACCAATATATTGAAGTGAGGATGTAAAGCAGCCATGGGCAGGACGTGACGATTCCCTCGGTGAGCCCAGCACCAGGGCGCTATGTGTCCGCCCTGCAACTATGGAAGCCACCTTGGATGGCGCAAAATGCTGTGGACTGTCCCTGCCTTCCTTTGAGGGATGACCGTTGTCTTCGACAGTCCCAACTTGGCCAGCTGGGTTGTGGATGGTACCGCAAAAGTGAGAGTCTCCCAGGAATGCTACCTGGTCAAAAAAGCACGCTAAAGCCGAATGTGTTGGCCTACGGGTTTCGGCCCAAGAGCGCATAACGTAGACACACCATAATCACATCTGAAAAAACACTCCGGATGAACGCAAAGAAGAAGAAGAAGAAGAACACATACAAAGGACATATGAGTGATTCTCAGCTGTACACGGGATACGCGTATTATATGTGTGCAACATATAGTGGCTCCGACATCCCTGCATAACAGGTAATAGTGCTCCAGGTCAAGATATATCTTAGAATCGTAGCTGACAAGAGGCATTCCCTGTATGAAGTGTAGGTGATACCAAGGGCCATCAGTTGAAAAGAAGCAGCTCTTTAATGAGAGGAAAAGCCAGACGGACTTCTAATCCTAATCAAATATCTACTGGAATATTCCGAGATCAGCCATGTCGATTGTAAAATTAAGTATTAATTACCTATCATCATTATCGTGCCGATAAGCGTGGGTGGTCATGTTCCATCACCTCACACGATCAACAGAGTCGCTGATAAGCTCTGTGTTTTTGTATCTATTTCCTACCGGGCGAGGCTGTTCCTATGGAGCACACGTTTGCACGGTTTCTTTGATTCTCTATGAATTGACGAAACATGATTTTCCAGGCATCTGTAAAGAAGGAAGTTTGCCATTGCTTTCATTCTTAACAGTGACCGTTGTGGTCGGCGACCGTAGCCATTGTCTCCAAAAAAAGAGATCATCAGCCTGCCGTCGTGAAACTGGACACCATAACTAACAATTATCTGTCCGCTGCTCTTCAACTGCAGCCAACACCTGGATCCATGGCTTCACGTAACTCTGATCGGGGAGGGTGTGTGTGTGTGTGGGGGGGGGGGGGGGCTAAACGGGTACTCTATCTTGCCCAAGGGTGTCCCCTAGGCTAGCCGGGGGGGGGGGGGAGGCACTAACTACCAATACCATATTTGATATAGCGTCAGTAGATTCGGGTCAATGGCCGTGCCACTGCTACTCAATTAGACACTCTGGGGACCTCATATAGACGCAGACGTAGCTCGGTGCCATCTTAATCCCCATGGCCACACCGCTAATATGATTTTTAAAATGACTATCACATTGTATTGGCTTCAAGGTAATAACTACTTCAGCTAAATGAGAGGTGGTTGGTGTGGAAATAATAGATTAAATCTCAGGTCAAGGACATGTTTTTGATACAAAGAGTTTACATGCGAGATGGTCGACTTTATTGAGCTGAGTTTTATCCCGTCTGGCTGAGTTTCTCTGCGCAGAACGACAGGCCACCACCTGCCGAGAGTATCCCAGAATGCTTCGTAGTTTCAGTGATTGTTTTCATTTGCTCGCTTTCAACTCGAACCTAGTCCGCACTCGTGCTACTACAATTAGTGAGTGCACTGAGAACTGGTTTAGCGTATAGTGTTATTGTTCCCTATTACCAATTGTATCGTCCCTGTCACGACCATGTGCTAGAGACTTATAACGAACATATGGCCCCAATAACGAAACATGAAAGATCTGCAACTGAGACTGTCCAACGATAATGTCCTACACAGCAGGCATGGAACAACCCAGTGACAAGGCTTTAATATTAGACATTTATTGAAGACAGATGGTGAGCCATCAGATGAGTGATGAAGTCCGTCTCTGTCATTCAACTGTACAGTCGTAGCAATTAATTAATATTCGAGTTCCTCGTAATAATTATTATTGCAGCTTTCCAGCATGGCACATGGTTGATTGATTGATTGATTGATTGATTGATTGATTGACATATTTCCTGCAGCCATTCATAGCACGCGAAGATTTGTTCATAATCCCCAATTAGCAATTGAACGTTTACGTATCTTTATAATCTCTCAACCACAAACGTGCAGTTACCAGCGCTCTGGAGTATGATTCCTCTGAATCTCTGCACGCGGCAGTGTCTGTATAATTCAGCCTAGTGGATACCAAGTGGCTACACTAACAGTTATACTATAGTGCATTCACATTTGTTTGCCTCCATATAAAAATCCATATCTCTGTAACCAACTGAGGGAAAACTATGAGATTTAGCATATAATCTTATCATCATGTCCACCCAACACAAAAATGTTTTGTTCTAGAGATTGTACAGCAGATTTCAATGTTTGTTTATATGCGGTATATAATTTACGGGTCAGAGATTAAATTCATAATTTTAAATGTATTACACCGTAGCCAGACAATCAGCGTTCAATGTTGAATATTCTACGTGTTTCACGGGATTGGCCTTATGCCAACAACCTCGCGCTGTTTAAACTGGGAGTGTTCAGAGGTGTCGTCAAAATGTGGGTTATTTCATGAAACATTATTATTATTATTATTATTATTATTATTATTATTATTATTATTATTATTATTATTATTATTATTTTAAATCTTACCACTTATCGCTAACATTGAAATTTGTGAATATTTTTCAATGGGATTGAATGTGAAATTGTGTATACACTTCAAAGCATCGCTATGAAGTTGAACACATAATTTTGTATAGAAGCTGATCGCAGGAAACTGTTTTATACTATTACAAATTCCAAAAAAAAGAACAGTGCATGCATTGGGTTTGAGTAAACGGTCATTTCGTCGATGGGTGCAAAAATCTGGAATTAAACCACCACGCACTAACCAAACGGTAGGTAGAAAGGTTATTGTAGACAGCTTTGACAAAGATGTCATAAGGCGAGCTATTATAAAAATGCTTTAAAAAGTCGCTTAAAAGTCGACAGGGTCGACTTCATTAAACCGGGTTCTATCCTATATGGCTCGATCACTTTCCGCAGCGCGGAAAGCATCGCATAAAGCACGAACTCAGCAGCTCTAGCGACGACCCACAGATGTCTCCGAAAAATTTAACTCGTGAACCGAAGGATGCGGCCCGGAATCAAACCCACAACCTTTGGAGCCCGGGTCAAAAGGCTTGACAACTTCGCCACGGAGACTCCTAAAATTATAAAAATTTTGGATTGTATATCCAGGATTATCCAGCATTATAAAAATGCTGGATGCCAAAGAAACAGTGGCTGTAAGAAAGCTTAGGGTTTGGTTGAGAAAGAATAATAACATAGAGCTATTCAAAACAATTTTGTGGAAAATTATAAGGACATTATCTTCACTTTTAGAAAGTACAAGGGAGGTAGAAATATTCTTTGCGAGCAACCACATTTAGGAGCCATGAGAAGCAGATACCTACGTGAAATAAGGGAAATGCAAAAAGAAAATTATGGCATAGTGATGTTGATGAAATGTGGATCAATGCACACCACACAAGTGAAAAGAAATGGCAATCAGTGGATGGACAGATAAAGCGATATATGCCCAGTAGTAAAGGACAGCTTTTGGTCATGGCCCATGCTGGTAATACGCATAATAGCTTACAACAGAATGCTGGGCTCGTGTTCGTATCAAAGCATACAGACAATAGGGATTATCATAATAAGATGAATGGTAATGTATTTAGAGATTGGCTCGAGAACACTGTGCTTCCATCCCTAAATAGACCGTTGTGTCCAATTATGGACAATGCATGATATCAATGGTGTTGCACAAGAAGACAAAATACCTACAGCATCAAGCACAAAGGGAGCAATAAAGATATGGCTCCGAATGGAAAAATACCATTTCCAGAAACGAATTTCTAGCTAGAATTGTTGTCCCTTGTAAAACAAACGCCAACACGCAAGAAATATCAAATCGACAAGTTGATAGAAGAGCATCGTCATGGGTGCTTGAGACTTCCGCCGTACCATTCTCATTTTAACCCTATAGAACTTGTGTGGGCTAAAATTAAAGGACAGGTGGCAGCTGACAATACTATATTCAAATTGTCTGACGTCAAGATACTAATCCAGTCCGCGATATTAAATATTGATAAAAGTTACTGAAAAAAATGTGAGGACCATGTGTTGAAAGAGGAAGAGGGCTATTGGAGAAAGGATGGATTGAACTTTATGCAACCGAGAGCAGTCATCAACCTACTGGAGTCGTCCGACACAGATTAAGGTCTGAGCAGATCGCAGACCTTAATCCACGTGCACGCTTACTGGGATATTTTGCTCCAACTATTCAGACGATTTGCAGCCCATAAACATTACAGCATCAGCACAATGTCAATGGCAACAGTTTGTATTCCAAAGTGATGAATTTTCATTTCCGCAAGCCCTCAGCGGTGACAAACAACTGGTATTGAAATAAAACACCACACACACTAAACGTATTGAATACCAACAGAAGAGTAATATTGCGGTGGAAACTGACATATTGTGGCATAACAAGAAACGTGAGAGCAACCCCGTTGTCAAATTAGGGGACAACACATGTGCATACGAATCAATCTATAAACCACAATGAAAAGAGGACCAACATCTTGGTTGTTAAGAAGACAGCCCACTACAGAAACACTGACAACTATTTTCATAGTGCAAAACAGGTAATCATGTTCCGTCTCTGAACAGTAAACAGCAGAGTAGACAATCTTTCACGAAGACTCAAAGCGGGTCTGTCACCCATGTGTACGTGTGAAAAAACTACACAGACAGCTGAACAGATCCTTAAAAATGGACACATGATGACTAAATTGCGGTATCATTTCTGGTCACTCCATACGCACATTAACGCACAGCTATTTGGAAGCTTTCACGAACTCAATGTAAAAAGCTAAATGCATCCTAGTAACATGAATACTTGTACAATTGTTAACCAGCAGCTGAAGAAACAAGAAGGAAATGAAATATAAGGTAAGAAATATATTCTTTCTACTTTCCTGTCAATTTACATATTATTTACCCCATTCCTCTGTAAATTCTCTGTCTTTACTAATATTACACATTGCACCCCACTCGGGAGTCTCCGTGGTGAAGAAGTCAAGCCGTCTGACTCGGGCTCATAAGGTTGTATGTTTAATTCCTTCATTTCGAGAGTGCATTTTTTTCGGAGACTTCCGAGGGTCGTCGCTGGAGCTACGGAGTTCGTGCTTTGTGCGACGCTTTCCGCCCTGCGGAAAGCGACTGAGCCATATGGGATAAAAACCCGGTGAAATGCGGTCGACCCTGTCGACTTACTTTTGTTATTGCACTCTCTCCCATACGAATCTGGCTACGCCTTGTACTTGTGTCCTTACCAGAAATAACGTGGTGTACTGTGAGACTAGTTTGTTAGCGTGAATTCACTACATTTTTCCCAAAACATCAAAGAAATGTCGCCGCTTTCGATGATTTAAGTTGCTTTTGGACCTATCAAAGACATATTCCTTGGGTGGGGGTAAATATAAGACGGCAGGAAAAATTTCATAACGATGCAACAGACAGTTTTCAAAATAATTGATCGTGAATGACCGCATTCATTTCTGGACATACTATAGTTGCTCACTGTGTGTAACAACCGCATCTACTAAATTTTGCAGGTCCTGTTCATTGTCTGCATATCTAATGCTATTGATGTATCGTCCCCCAATGTTGATTCCTTCCATATCTTCTATATTTCTGAATATATTTTCAATGTACAGCTTAAGAATAGAAGTGGAGGCAGTTACTGCGGCTCTCCGCTGGATGGAGAATACGATACACACACACACACACACACACACACATCGTGATTGTAACTGACGCAGAGAGCATGCTGACGAGGGTGAGGACGGGCAGACTTCGTGCGGAGTGGCTTGCTTCGCTTCGGAGGTCACGGGTGACAAGCATCGCCTGGATCTTTTCTCCGGGGCATGCCGGTGTGCTGGGAAATGAACAGGCGGACAGATTGGCTGGCTCTGCAGAACTTGGTGGAGTATTGATCCATGACAAGGCAGACGTGGTTGCTGCCTTGTGAGAGCACGTATACAATTCGGAGGAGCAAATGGATTACCATGGTCTGGCAAGAATGAGACAACGAGGAGTGACGAAGGGATCTGGCCGACGCTCAACGCTCAAAGGAAAGGCGAGACGGACTTATAATCAGATTGCTACTGGTACTATTAGTGATGGAACTCTTCGCTGGCTGCTGAGGATGGGGACGGAGCACTTATGGGAATGCTCCGAATGCTGTGATGTCGGTTCCTAAATCAATCAATCAATCAATGTACAGGGAAAAAAGATCTGGAAACATTACACATCCCTGTCTCACACCTCTTTTAATAGGCTGATACTGACCTACATCATTATCAATTCTGATGGCAGTTTGTTGTTTCCAATATATGCTTTTTACAAGTGCTTGTTTATTTTTTACAAAGCGAAATTTAAGAGGAAACAAATACCCATTTTTTCACAGGAACATATTATTCATTTTATTGTCTGCAAGGCACATAACTCGTCAATGTTTTTTTAAAGAAGCAATTAGTTACATTAATTGTTAAATGTTTAATATAATGACACCATCTAATCACATTTAACACAATAATTTGAAATACTAAAGTTTGAAATACCTTTACTGCTAAGTATGAATAAAATGTACTTGTTAATGCAATATATACAATGTTTCAACACTGCAATTTCCGTGCACGATGTTAACGACTGTGCCCCCAGTGGACTCTCTGATTTCTTGTTTCTCTTCACAACGTCCAGACGGCGCGGTCGATCTCTCCCTATTCTTGCTGGAACAGTTAAGATGTATATGTGTATTTCTCCATCGTCTTGTGTGCAAACGCCGTAACAAATGCCAGCTAGCAACAGTACTACTAATAATAATAGTACTGATATGATGGTGTCAATTTTTTTGATGTTCCGTTAGAACCGACGACGATGACGCAAAATGTTTACCTAGCAACAAATCGATCCATCATCATCATGTGCCATGCCGATAAGGGTGGGCGGTCATGTTCTGTAATCTCACTCGATCACCAGAGTCGTGGATTAGCTCCGTGTCCCTGTCCCGACCATACCACGTGGCCACACCATCCAGGTATTTACTTCTCGGTCTTCCCCAATGGACGCCCTGACATTGTTACTCTGGTTTCTCTTCACAACGTATAAATCTTTCCTTTATTTTAAAAAAGGAAGTGCGTGGGTCGTCCCTTGTTGTCGTCATTCGCACTGCGAGCGCTAACAAGTCAAGTCGCATTATTTTGTCAAGAAGCCTGATAAGCGGGAAAATGCCAAGCAGAAAGTCCAACAACAAGAAACACGCTGTAGCCAAGATGTGCAGCGTGGGAGCCGACAAGAAGAAGAAGAACGTGGAGAGCCTACCTGCTAGCTGCATCACAGAGCCAGATACTACAGCTATTACTGAAGCTACCACGAGGGAGAAGATCGACAGCCCAACTCAGACAAGAACCAAGACAGCAGAGAAGAAGGAGGAGAAAGACACCAGAGCCGGGGACACCGACTCAAAAACAGTCCGATGGGTTGTCAAGCGGATCCAAGTGGAGCTGACAGATGAAGAAATCCTGAAGCAGCTACGAGAAGAGAATCTCCACATCCGATTCTTGAAGGCGGAGCGGCTCCTCACCTACTCCAAGATACCTACAACCTTGGCAGTGGTGACGACGGAGGGCAGCGAGATGCCGACCACAGTATCAATCAACAAGAAAATACAACAGCCAGAGAGATTCATCCCAAGTGTCACTCAATGTTCAAGATGCCAGAGGGCCGGCCACAGCAGAGCAACATGTCGCAGTAAGACGGAAATCTGTCGATACTGCGCCGATCACCACGCCTTCAAGGAATGTCCGCTGGCCAAGATGGACACGGACTTCCGAGCACCCAACAACAAAAGAAAGTGTGCCAACTGCCTGGGCAAACATGGAGCAAGATACCTGGGCTGACCGTACCTGCAGAGACACAGAGACGTCTTAAAGATCGCCATCATCACAAAGACACCATTCAAGGAAGCAATGCAGAGGGGCGGGAGAACCACGGGTATAGCACAAGCTGAAAAAGATCAAATTCAAAAGCAGACAGACGAGTTGAAGAAACAAGTCAAGGCACTGCTGACGACGACTCCGACCAGTGATAATGAGAAGCTGCTGGCCGACATGAAAGAAATTCAGCACAACATCAAACAAGAGATGGAGCGCATGGCTGAGATGAAGAAGAAAAACTAGGAAATCCTACAAAAGGTCAAGACCGAAAGAGAACTACTGAGCGCCGAAAGGATACAGCACCAACCCAAAACCAACAGAGGAGAGGAAGCAAGATGAAGTACAACAAAATAACGTCGAAAAACTGATGAAGACAATTCAGAAAAAAGGAGGCAAAAAGACGCACGAAGGAGCCAAGCCACAGACCAATCAGAAGCAGCAACCTGAAGCCTGTAGTCCAGCCACAATATCTAAGCAACCCGAGATGAAATCAGCATCCTGCTAGGTAGAGGAGTGGTTCGTACAGCAGGTCGACGAAGACGAATGGAGAGAGTACGAAGAGGAGTGCGCCGCCCACGTAGCTTACTGCGAAGAAAAGGCAAGGCAATCTAAACTACGTCTCATGGAGTGGGAAAACAAAAAGTCCTTTTAAGGACTGCACTCAGTCGAGCCAGGACTACACTAACAAAAGATACGGGCAATGCACAGAACAGGAGACTAAAAGACCTAATAAAAAGAGATTATATTTACAGTGTTTCCCAACCTTTTTTGTGCCATGCCCCACTTAAGCCTTTCTAAAATTCATATTGCCCCCCTCCCCAGCCCCACGCCCCCCCCCCCCCTCAACATATACATTATTTTTAATATTCAAAAATTGAAATGTTCACTAAAAAACTTGAATGATAGGTTTTAGGAAGAAATCACTAGGTAATTATTGAGCAAACACAGTAAGTAAATTTTCAAAACATATAATGGAGAACTGAAATTCAAGTACAAAATAATTTTAATGAAAGATTTTTCTATATTATTTTAATTATTAGTAATTATTTATTATTTAAATTTAGTGATATCCTTGCGCTTGATGCTTGCTGCAAAGAGATCTTATGTCAGGTTCCAATTTAGTTAGTCTCAAATCTCCCCGTTTTGTTATATTCAGCCGATTTCTTCCATTTTCGAATTGCCCCCCTTAACAATCGAATTGCCCCCCGGTGGGGCGTGGGCCCCACGTTGGGAAACACTGGCTTATAAGGACTTCAGCAATTCAATCCAGACGAGCCAGGAGCCTACACCAACAAAGAAAACCACAAGAACAGACGAGCACAAAGGATAGCCGCGGACCGACCAACCCCCCAGCTGACGTCACAGACACAAACGATACATAACCAGCCCGAGATAGGACTCACAAGACAAGAATCAGGGTGAATAAACCCACAAAAACCACGGCTCTCAACAATAACCACCGCTGAGGAGAGGAAGCAGGTTAGACGAGACCGAAATTGAAATATTATTTTTTGGAGAATTGGAATTGGAATTAAAGGAAGTACTTGACTATCGCTTTAAAGGTGGTCCCTATTAATAGGAGTAAAGACTTCATAGCTTAAAGTATTGATTGATTGATTGATTGATTGATTGATTTAGGAACCGACATCACAGCATTCAGGACATAGATTAGAGGGGAAAAGCTCGTTGAAACAACTCTGTAGACTATTTAATCAGGAAAAACAGAGACGTTGATGAGCGGCTGCATGACATGGTAGTTCAAGTCCAGGAGCAGTAATTGCGAGACCTTTGAACAGATCTTGAGTCAAGCGGGAAAGGCGTATTCTAATAACAAATGTGAAAAGTCGTGTGAAAACACTCATGGGCGCTAATGAATGTACACTTGAGTGCAGACCAGAAAAATTGCAGGACATGTTGGCCAATGAGGTAGCTTATTACATGAAAGAAATTGAAGATAAAAAAGAGACAGTGTTGGAGAGGCAAGCAAAGATGAGGGAGAGGGCAAAGTTTCTGAAGGACAAGCGAGAATCAGAGAGACTTGTTTTTGTGCAACAGAAATATGACCAGCAGTTCAGAAATCAGTGTGAAGAGCTGAGGTCGGCACTAAGCAAGAAGCACTTTGTCCAGATCTGCCTTGATCGTCTCGACCAGCTTCAGCAAAAGGAAGAGGCTGCTTTGGAAAAGCAAGCCTATGATGACATGTATGCCAGGTTGTGGGAACAGGACATGCTGGAAAAAGCAGCCAGAAAAAAAAGAGAAGCCAAAGAACTCCATGAGAGAGATCGAGGTGTGCTTGAAATTCAGAGGAAGCAGATAACAGCTTTAGAGGCTAAGAAAGAAGAAGAACGAAAACTGAAGGAGGAAGAAGCTCAACTGATAGAAGAGCAGAAGGCACTGTGGAAGCTGGAGGATGAAATGAAGCAGAAGGAAAAGATTCAACAGCAGAACGAGACACGAGATATGTTGGATCGTACACTAGGCTAGAAAGAAAGCCAAGGAAGAACAGGAGCAACTAGCCTTTGACATGAAAATGTTGAAACAGCTTCTGCACGAGTCCCATCATGAAAATGTGGAAGCCTTGCAGCGCAAGCGAGAACTTCAGGAAGAGGACAGAAGGTACCGTGAGTTCCTGAGAAAGTTAATGGAGGATGAAAATGTTAGAGAGAAGGAGCTGGACAAAATTATTCAACAGGAGGTACATGCAGCTTGGGAAAAACGCATAGGGCAATGGAGAAAGGACAAAATGGCTCGCGAACTTCTCATGAATGGTGTGATGGAAGGTCGGGCTAAGCAGCTTCAGGAGAGATTACAAGAGAATGAGCGCCGTCAAGCAGTGGCTGCCAGGGAACGAGAACAACTTCTTTATCTGATCGAAGAGAATAGAAAGATGTGAGGCCAAAGAATCTGCTACACGTTTGCAAAAGAGACTCAAGCATCAGCGTAACCTGGTTGATCAAATGGCTTGGAATATACAAACCAGAGACGAGGAAAGAGAACTCGAGAAAGAAGAATTTAAGAATTCACAGCAAACAGAGATAGAGTTTCAGGCCCGTAAGCAGCAAATCTTGAACAACCCACTGATAGAGAAGATTCATCGTTGAGAAGAGCAATGCTAGCTCATACCTTGCAATGCTGATGACGAGATTCATCGTGTGTGGGTTTTCATTTGAATATGCAGACCGTGGTTTGTTGTTTATGAACAAGCTTGGCTGTTGATTGCGTAATTTTATCTAGAAAGGTACATTGTCAGTAAAATTAATCCCTTTATGTCTAGCTAGTTCATTTTGTCAATGACAGGAGTTTTGATGAAATTAAAAACATTAATTTAAACAAAAAATATTTCTTGAATTCTTTTCCTAATCCGCCCGAACCTCACTCGCCTTTCTCTTCAATCAATCAATTAATCATGTGCCATGCCGGAAAGCGTGGGCGGTCATGACTCGCCATTTCACTCGATCACCAGAGTAGTGGATCAGCTCAGTGTTCCTGTCTCGTCCATGCCATGTGGCCAAGCCATTCAGGTATTTTCATATCGGTCTTCCTCTTGGTCTGTTCCCTTCGATCTTGCCAGTTGTCACTAAGTTCTCCAATCCATTTCTTCTCATAACATGTCCAAAAAATGTTGACTGTCTACGTCTAATTTCTCTAATCAATTTACGATTTTCATTTGTCTCCTGTAGTATTTGGTCATTGGTTTTTCTATCTGTCCATGGTATTCTTTGCATTTCCTCAGAAACCACATTTCTGAAGCCATCAGATGTTTTTCAGCTTGACTGCACATTGTCCATACAAAAGAACAGGCTCTATGTATCCCCTCAACACTCTTTTTCTCGTTTCAATTGACATCTTTTTATTGGTCAGAATGTTTTTCATCTTCTTTCTGGGACGCAGAGGTGTTTCCAAGGCACTAGGGCCGGGTTATATACTGGCCAAGATCTAGTGGCGCGTCCTCGTCGAGCGTCCTGGGCATCAGGTCCCTTCGGGGTCCTGGCTAAAGTCAGTAGGATCGCCGATTCCTCCGAAGTCGGAGAGTGTCTGCCTGTACGGCGAGGAACCACCAGTCTGCACACCAATAAGCCAGACATGGGACAACGGATACTCACGCAAACCTCAGGTCCTGTATGACATCACACTGATTTTGGACAACAGGATGCCTTCATCCGACATACAGGACTTCGCGTTGGAGCTCAAGGCAACGAACACAAGCAAGCAACAACAGCCGCTGAAAAATGCTGGTGTTGACTACAATGCCCTATAAAGGATATGGGGAAAAAAAAACAAAAAAACTTTACATTAACTAACATACACATTTAGCTTATTTTGTATCGATTTTGTAATTGTTTCACAGTAAACATTGGTTAAATCTAGTGTCAAAACATATTTTTGTCGAATGTCTCGTAGCACGTTGTGGCATAATCGCTAATCACCATTATTCAGTTGACAAGAATTCAAACCAAGAAGAGGAGAAAATATAAAACAATGGACTTTACCAACGCAAACTGAAACCAAACCTTTAAAACTTAATGCAACATCAAAACTGGAACTGGAACAAGTGACAGATGACGTCAATTCTAGGAAACATTTCATCAGCCCAAACTCAGGAGATTATTGGATAAGAACGGACACGTGACACCGCCTCTATTCGAAAACCCGCGTAGAATATGTTAATCGCGCACTCTTCCTAAAACATGCCTGATGAACAGACGTGAAAGTTAGTGTGACCGATTTTCAAATAGGGAAGGCAGAATGTCTGGATCCCAGGTGAGCTTGTTAGTCCTTAGATTGAACTGATGACCAGATGTATCAAAGGCCCAGGAATGGTATCCAGTGTCTGTAATGTCAATTGAAATATATTATTATAAATTAACACCTCTGAAGTGAAAAATGTTTGACTGTTCCATTCTGACGACGCAAAGCCGATTCCCGGGCTAACTGACAATCTACTACTCTCTTCGAATACTGCAATCTCTGATATTCTTAAAGATAATTATTAACTTTAAGAAGTGCATAATAATACTACATTCTATTCTAAACAACTGTACGAAGTGATGATTCTAAAGCAATCCTGTGCCTTTCATCAGAAACACTGCTAAAAATGCTATCACTATCAACAGCTAAAATGACAGTTCGTGTACTAGAACAAGTACCTTGTTCTAAAACAGACTTATCTATGCGTATTTACAATCTAGAAAGCTGAAAGAGAAATCAATCTTTCCTTTCTGCTTCATCTATTGAATAAATAGGGTTTGATGGAATAAATATTTATATTTGTGTCACAATTTAGTTAGATAAGGGCACTTATGAACTGCATTACATCAGAAAAGTTGTGCTTCGCGGAACTCCACCACCAGAAGTTGACTTAACTCATTATGCAACACAACTTAACAAACACAACCAGCCACAACTCAACACTCATCACCACAACAACAACAGATAATGGGAAAGGAGTTATTATACAAACAAGAAGAAGAAGAAGTTGGTTGTTTGGGAAAACGCAGAGAATTATTTATACACACTACAAACCCAATTGGGTGATAGAAATGTTATAAATGTATGTCATTTATTTACATGCATCTTGACACTACCTCACTCTTGTCACTGTCTTACTGTACACGTCTCACTGACCCAGGTCCAATGAGAACTTACATACAGCAGGAACCAACTGAGACAAGGAGTACACAGTGTGATAAACTCTGATCACCCCAAATTAACCCAACATTAGATTAGAGAAAAGAAGAGAGGGAAGGGGGGAGAACTGGTTCCTACTTCAGGAATTTAGGTTTTTTCCCGACTTACTTCTAGAATATTGTATTGGGAAGATTGTATATGTTTATGTGAATCTTACACAGTGAAATCTTGGTGGCAACCCATTGCCAACCAATGGGCATCCAACTGGCAACCAACTGGCCAACAACTAAACCAGACCACAGAAAGAAAGAGATGAACCGCACTTGAGATGGAGGATGACTTGGCCATGAGCAGAGTATGGGGAGGCCTTCAGAGGAGCTACACGGGCAGACCTGAAGCGGATCTATCAGTCAATGGACCCAGGCCTATCCTAATCCTCCAAATCATAAGGGTATCATTTTCTTAGAAAGAAAACACACAACACTCAGTTTTCAAGAACTGATAACTAAATATAGATTCATCATCTTCACACTTAACATGTACAACATTCAAATGTATACCATGTTTCAACTCTTATTGACATCTCATGTATTGATGCTTGTTTGTTGATGGTCTGTGACATTGGTCCTATATGCATTTTTCTAAATTATCTTGTATAAACCAACATGGAAAATGAATAACAGGCCAGAAGACACAGGCCCATTCAATAAATAATTAACTGTCACTGATCTTATGTTGATTATTGGTTCAACCTATCTGTGATTCACCATCTTATGTGTGTTCACCAAGTTGTCCAGATCTATTGGGATTGGTTATGTGTTTAATTGTTTAAAACCAAATTAACTCATGAAGGAATATTAAATTGGGAGAGATTCAAGATCTATCAACTGCTCAACATCCATGCTTTCTTAATATAAATCAAGCTGAGAGAATTCTCCAGACTTTCCTCAGATTTGATAAACAAAAAAAGGGGGGGGGGGGGGGCTCAAGAGCTATAAGAATCCTTGGAGAAGGGGCAGAATCCCAGTTGGTATTTATTATTTTCACCAGGGCCATAATCTATATCTCCTAGACTAAATTAAATAAGACGAGGCCTGCAGATAACTCGAGGGTCATATTCTGGGGTTATTGAAGATAGAAGAGGATGGGGCCCAACTTCTTTGATTAGAAATGGGGCATGCACCAAAGTGATTTCCCACTCCCTTCAGAATATATGACATATTGGGAAGGCTACGTCCTGGATGGTTCCCATATATAAATGAAACAATTAAATAATACATTGTGTGTAATTAAACGGTTACATAATACATTGTGTAATTGAACAGTTACATAAAACACTGTATTACACTAAACATTAACACAAATATCTTTAGATGTTGAACAATGTCACCATGTGGGGTATTGATTAACAGCCACATGATGAGAATGACATTTATAGATAAATAAGAGTAGGTGACTGATCATTTCTTCTGAATAAAGAGGGCATCTTTCAAATAGGTTTATACTTCAGAAAGAGGCGCTCCAGGAGAGATATAGAGTGTGAATCTACTATACAAACACTACTTCTCTTTCAGAGAAGGTGTTCTTTTCCTAGAAGTCTGAACTTAACAGCATTTCATCAACCATCGGAAAATCTTATCCGGAGGGAAATCTCTGTCTAATTTCAGGTTTTCTTTTCTTTTACTAGGTATTAATTCTGGTTACTTTAATGCCTGCTGTCTTTGGCTTTTCCAGCATTGACAGACAGACATAACATAGGTTGTTTTTAATATTGGGCATGCTTTGCTGTATATTTGCAGATCCAGGGACTGACAAGCTTACGCGGATCAGACCAACTGCATTTATATTTTTTTAGGTAGAGCAAACAAAGCAATAAATTCTAGGCATGGCGGAAACTGCAAAGTTTAGAGCCCAAATAATGGAAACAAGTAGGGAATGCGGGTTAGATGGCCCTGAGCTAGCTAACTATATTTCAGATGCATTCGACAAAAGAGAAAGACTGCAAGCGGAATTGGCCCTCAAAGAAAAACAGCTTCAGGCTGAATTGGCTGAGAGGGAAAAACGACTTCAAGCAGAAATAGAGGAGAAAGAGAAACGATTTCAAGCAGAATTGGAGGAGAAAGAGACACGACTACAGGCTGAAATGGAAGATAAGGAGAGTGAGCGTCAACACCAACTGGAGTTGAAGAGAATGGAGACTGAATTGGAGATCCGAAGAGTAGAGAAAGGGAGTGGTCCGACACCCTCAACCTCAACAGGATCGCCAGTGACAGAACCACATCCTCACGTCTCCCACCTTAATTCAGGAGCTATGTCATTTCCTCTGGAACCCTTCAATGAACAGACTGACCACATCGAAGGATATTTATCACGCTTCGAGGCAATGGCTGTCAGCTGTGGGCTTGAAGAAGGGAGAAGGGCAACGAAGTTAGCGCAGATTTTAAGATCTACCGCTTATGACGTGTTCTCTCGCCTCACTCGGGAGGAGCAGCAGAACTACGCAACACTAAAGACGGCACTCTTGAGCCGATTCGAAGTGGACGGAGATTCTTACAAAGCTCGATCCAAAGCCGCAAGGAAGGAACCGGGTGAGAGTTACGCGCAACTAGTTGAAAGACTGAAGTCATACATACAAAGATGGACTTGCTTAGGAGGATTTGAGGAAAGTTTTGAAGGACTACGTGAAATGATCATCATTGATCAGATCAGGGGGAAAATGCAGAACGAAATGAAGGCATTCTTAACCCAAAACGGGGCTGACCGCCTAGAAACTATAATCATCCTGGCAGAGAGATTTGAAAAATCTCAGAAGGAGATGGGAGGAAAGGGACGTTCGAACAACACCCCCTCTCAAGATAAAACTCCCAAGCCAAAAAAGGGTGAAAACACTTTAGCCACCAAGAAAAATGGGAAATCCAAGAAAAACACTCAAAACAGCCCAAACAGCGCCGAAGGAGGACAAACCATTCTGTACCCATTGCAAAATTAGAGGTCACACATTTCAGAATTGCAGGAAGAAGCCACCTCCACACACAGCGGCCTGTTTGGCCAACCGAGAAGAGAAAAAAGTGAGCACTGGTGAAACGTCCAAACAGACACCTCATCAAGACACATCATCTCGTATTCCGGTTGTGGAATCCATCTTGCTAAATGGATTCAAAACGACCTGTTTATACGATACTGGATTATCGTATTACTGTGTTGTTTCATCATCCTTAGTTCACCCTGAACAGGTGACAGAGGAAATAGTGGAATTACAGGGACCACTGAAGAGTTCAACAAATATGTCTCTTCCAGTGGCAAAAGTGAACATAGCCTCGCGGTATGTCACTGGGATAATCAAGGCAGCAGTCTTGGACGATCCAATATATCCTATAATCCTCGGCCGTAGATTTATCGTTCTAGGAGAACCTGTTCAACCTGTGGCGATGGCGACCATGACCACTCGATCCCAGGCGAAAAAAACTCCAGAAACAGCTACGCCAATCCCTCGAACGGAGGAACTGAAGAGGGCACAAGAAGCCGACAGCACCTTGGATCCCTGCTTCAGAAAACTGCCAAAATCACATTTACCTCTACGTAAAGGTGATCTGTTCATGAAGTCAGCACTTCTTTACAGAAAAGCAGGAAGAGCTGGACAAGAGTTTAATCAACTTGTTGTACCAACTCAACTCAATACAGGACTCAGATCTTGGAAATGGGTCATAGTCTACCATTCAGTGGGCATATGGGTATCAACGCTACTACACAGTGGATTGCAACTCACTACTTTTAGCCAGGGATGAACTCAGACATACAACGGTTTGTAAAATCATGCCCACAGTGTCAGAAAGTATCACCAAAACACCGGACACCACCGGCAATGTTGGGTGAATAGCCCATAACTGGAATTCCATTTGAGAAAGTGGCTGTAGACATAGTCTAACCTCTCTCCGCAACGAAGAGGCGAAACCGATTCATATTAACGCTTGTGGACACAACAACCATGTGGGCCGAAGCAGTTCCTATGCCCAGCTGTGACTCCAAACGCGTCGCTGATGCATTATTAGGAATATTCACACGTCTAGGATTCCCACAAAGGATCTTGACGGACAACGGTTCACAGTTTCGTGGTAAGCTCATGGAAGAGACCTTCAGACTTTTTCATGCACGCCATATCTTCAGTTCACCATATCACCCTCAGTCAAATGGACTTGTGGAGAGGTGGAACGGTACATTGATTAGTATCCTGCGCAAAATTGCCCAGGAGAAGACAGAGGATTGGGACTTGTATTTACGCGCAGCTTTATTCGCTTACAGGGAAGTACCCCATTACTCAACAGATTTTGCTCCAGCCACACTGTTGTTTGGACGATCGATCAAAGGACCACTGGAGGCGTTACTTCGAACCTGGACCGATAATATGTAACAGTAAGGGAGGAGTACTGGGGTATTATTAGAATCTAGTGGGAAACAGATACAGCACGATTGAGCATCGAGAGTGAAAGGGAAGGAGATGCTCAATCGTGACGTATTGGGTTGGCAAGGGCAGTTAAGATCCGGCCTTTGACTTGAGTGGAAGTTAACATCAGACCTTTGTCATCATGTACCAATAAACTTTATATTATCAAGTACAACCCGACTTGCGAGTTCTTATACACTGGTATAGGATTCGAAATGGTGCCGCTTAACCACGATACTGGATTTGGCCGTCGCGGACGCAATCAGAAGTACTAGGAAACCTTCAAAGAATCCAGACCACACTGCCTAACAAGAAGGTATTTAGAACAGACGTTTTCTCGAGTCAGTTTTAAAAGGAGCTACTGTCTGTTCGAGGTTTTTTTCAAAGTCGGGAACCGCTTGTTATTGTTCCATGCTCCGGTCAATTAACTCCTAGAAAAAGTTTCGGCACGTGGTAGAACAACCAGTGAAGTGATGCCCAGTAAAGTTCAGTAATCTGCAAATACAGAGGCCGAAAGCCCGCCCAGGGGTGGTCCTCTGTAAGGCTGTTACAGAGGCTTGATATAGCCGTCGCTTTGCATAGTACAACTCAAGAGGCTTGAAATAGCCGTCGCTTTGCATAGTAAACCAAGAGGC
>JACEFZ010003980.1:2500-25631 GCA_014155875.1 Cepaea nemoralis | reverse complement strand
AAAAGCATGGTACTTCCTCTGACGGAACATAATTTCTTCTACCCTCTACATTACTCTCTCATTTAGTCTTGAGGTTAAATAAACCTTAGTTATGAACAACAAAAGGGTATTTTCATTATCCACGATGGGAGAGGGGAAAGGGAGTAGAAAATGTGTGCCGAATGCATTCCACATTATGAGATAGCTGATCCTACCGGACCAACGTGCCCGTTCACTATAGGATAATCACCCTAGAAAGGGGTGATGGAACGGGGTTGGATAATTACCTTCTACACGGGGGAGGATACCATGCTAGGAACATACTACGCTTTGCCTTCTAGTTAAGATGGGGAAAGGTTCAAGTAGGCTCCCACTACTCATACTCTAACAGGGGAAGGCGATGGGTGTGACAGGAAACGTTTTTCATATGTCTGGGATGGAGGACCAAAGGAAGAAACGAAATGGGGAGAATGAATGAAGAGGGATCGTCCGGAAAGACGATTATCCCCCTTCAGATGACCACCGAACCTGGGTTAGAGGCATGTATTCTAATAGGGTGAGTGAAGAGAGTGAGTAAGAATGAGTTTTGTATGGATGGGTTCAGGATGTCACTGGTGCTACTACGACCGGACCTGTACAAACTCTAACAGAGGTCGTCCCAGATGAAGCTGTTCAAGGGACTACCTGACAGATGATGGTCAGTTCACTCAAATCTTTTCTCTATCTCGGCAGAATAGGGTCAGGTAGAACATAGTTACTACGTCTACCAATTACTGAGGGCTTGTTGATTCTTTTGTTATGTTATGTACTCTCCTTGCAGGGTCTGCCTTAAATTGTTGACTGGAGCAGAGACATTTGTCTGTCTGAGAAGGAGGAACATGGCTGGAAACTGAATCCAGTGAAACTACAGAATCCCCAGTGTTGGATCCGCGCACTGAAGATCAGCCCATGAAGCCCCCCTACAGACAGACTCCAAACGTTTCAGAAGGCTCCTCAAACACACCTTAGTCCAATATCCTATCATCAGGACCAGAATGTCTATTGGTATACTCAAGACAGCACAGACACTAGCCTGACAGACCATGATTTGGTCGAAGGTGACATTCGTATATCTGATAAGAGCTGTCTAGCTCCAACGTGCACGCTGATTGTATAGAGTTTTGTGCCGTGACACCTTGCCTCAGAGGTTGTCCATAAATTAAGACATTGTGTATGCGAACGATTACTGGTTACCAGTGAGGTTACGGGGTTGACCCACCACAGTTGAACATTTGCCAGCATTCAGCGCTTCATACTGCAGGGGCTACCATACCTACTCCTAGTAAAGGACAGTATCTGAGGTAGAGGACTACTATCGCCAAGCCACCTTCCAGGTCTGCGCTACCAGAAGGAGCGACAACCTGAAGTACAGACCACGACAATGATGACACTCAGATCATCAGCTGCTGTTCCTTTCTTCTCTATCTAGCTGTATATAGCTCGTATAATCAGATTGCAACTGGCAACATTAGTATTGGCACTCTTCGCTCTCTGTTGAAGATGAGGATTGCGTGCTTATGGGAATGCCCCGGGTGCAGTGATGTTGGTTCTTTATTCAACTCAACTCAATGCAACTTATGTCCAGACACTGCAGATTTTACTGAGATCCCTGGGGTCGTCGCCCGAGCTACGAACTTCGTACTGTGTGTGACGCTTTAGGTTGACCGCTCTGGGAAAGCACGACGGGGCCATATGGGATAGAACCAAGTGCAATGAAGTCGATCGTCTTGCCCTTCATCTCCTCTAGTTAGAAAATATAAAGACAAAAGAATATTGTTGGAAGGCAGGCGCGGACTGGTAAATAGATGATACTAGAGTGCATTCAGAATAACACTATGCCGATGATCCTAGGGTGCAGAAGGGAATCTCCAATAGTGTGTATGAGATACATCCTGGCATTGGCAGCGATTGCGGACGGGTTCAGTGTGTAGCAAGCTAAGTCGTATATTGGGTGGCCACAGATGAGGAACACCTTCTTTATAAAGACCAGGACACACATAACGGCCAGAGGCGGATAAGAGGGAGATTATGGATGGCTCAGGCAAACGATAGAATTAGAGAAGTGTGTATGATCAACAACATTGTGAGAGGAGAGAAGTGGGTCAGAATGCCAGAGGAAATGTCACACTTTAGCAGAGTCTTCATCACACTGGGTCCGGAGTGTAGGGATTCGCGATTGGAGAAGAACGAACGAACGAACGAACGAACACACTTTGTTTTCAAAGGGTTAAGAATTGGGCACTCAGGCCCGTCTGACGTTCGGCCCTTCTCTATTTCCTTTCATGCATTATTTCATTGAAGAAGAAGAAGAAAAAGAAGAAGAAGAAGAAGAAGAAGAAGAAGAAGAAGAAGAAGAAGAAGAAGAAGATGAAGAAGAAGAAGAAGAAGAAGAAGAAGAAGAAGAAGAAGGAAGACGAAGATGTAGAAGAAGAAGAAGAAGAAGAAGAAGAAGAAGAAGAAGAAGAAGAAGGAAGAAGAAGAAGAAGAAGAAGAAGAAGAAGAAGAAGAAGAAGAAGAAGAAGAAGAAGAAGAAGAACAAGAACAAGAAGAAGAAGAGGAAGAGGAAGAAGAAGAAGAAGAAGAAGAAGAAGAAGAAGAAGAAGAAGAAGAAGAAGAAGAAGAAGAAGAAGAAGAAGAAGAAGAAGAAGAAGAAGAAGAAGACCTTTGACACTATTTAAGTTGGAAATATTTGTACAACTCACCTTATGCTAGCATAGAAGTACTTGGAGCCTTCCTTGATGCGTCCGCCGGTTGAAGAGCTGACTAAAGTGTCTGTGGGTAAGGGAAGACGGCAGACAATAAGATTAACACATGCATGTACAGTTAAATTAGTCATAATGAGATCTGAGATGACAGATTTGTGAAGAAATATAGTTAAATAAACAAAAGAGCATTGCATGTTTAAAGGAACAAGAATGCTGAACATTTCATGGGAAGATTCAGTAATAATTAATATGCACAATGGGAGCTGGCAGCAAAATGAAACACAATGTTGAAAAATAAGTGATATATACACACATACACACACATAAACACATAGAGCGAAAGAGCGAGATAGACAGACAGACAGGCAGACAGATAGACAGACAGATAGACAGACATACAGACAGACAAGCAGGCAGACAGGCCGGCCGACCGACCGACCGACCGACCGACCGACAGACAGACAGACAGACAGACAGACAGACAGACAGAGTACACATGAAAAGTGGGAATGGCACGAGTGATTGGTTAAATGAATATTTGCATACAAAACACAACTATTACATGAAACTGGTGTTGACATTAGGCTATGCGGAGTTTTTCCAAAGTCTTGCGATCTCTTTATGAGATGTGCAAACACTGAATAACCGAGACCAGGTTATCAGAAACTTCAAAGTGATCTGCACTGTTGAAATGAATATGCACATTACTATTAACGTACAAGAGATGTGTAAATCGTTCGGCCCCGTGTAAGCCTTTTTTGCCGATGCACACAGCTCGAGCAGATGAATCCTCAGGAGTGTAGACAATGGAAGTGGGGAATGCCATCCTAAGAGCCTGAAGCACATGTGGACAGGTCTAACACCGAGGTCAAAAGCAAGTATCTATATTGAGACTCAAGATTGATGTAATCTGCTTCTGACTAGAACCTTCTCGAAATTACGATCGGGCCAGCATGCCGGGGGGAATGGGGCTCTTAGAAAAATGAAAATGTAGGAGTGTTACAGTCAACACTGTGAATGGAAATGTGCCTGGCGAGAATACTTTTAAGAAAAATGTTCTACAGATGATAAGTGAGAAACAGGACAGACAGAGCTGATTTTCTGCTGTTCCGCTGGCAAGACACAGCTATTCAATCTTGCAAGTTTCATGCCAGAAATCATAGGACTCTGGAAAACGCCATTATCTTTCATTTGGGATCTCTCTGGCCCCACTCAGGCCATTCCTATATATCTATTTGTGTACGCCTTTCTTTCTTTTCATGTGCCCATCCTACTTGTATCTTTCCTAAAGTGATTGACCATCATTGTCTCTAGCACTTATTTCGCCTTAGCATACACTATATCACTTCCTATCACATGATACACAGTTTGATTTTTGTGCCCTAAGATTCAGACTATAAGTGTTGTGTGTGTGTGTGTGTGTGTGCGTGCGTGTGTGCGTGCGTGCGTGTGATATATGAAGAATTTTTGGCCGCAGCGTCTATTCTGTCTCTTGTGGATGTGTTCTTGTAAAGCTTACCAAATTCACTGTCCGTTTTTGTGGATGTATTATTAACTGTAGTTTTATAGCTATACTCCAGTTCAACCCATTTGATTCCTCATCGTCGATGTATGTCTGTACTAAGACAGTAAAGCTTGACACACCAAGCGAGAACTGAAAAGTATAAAGAAGTACCTGAAGTTTCTGTGTGGTCATCATCGATGGAATGTAAGGCAATACAACTATTGACTGTATTAATGTCTTTTTTGTTGATAAAGTCTTTCAGAAGTCGGCCCTTCCACCAATCCTGTCCGTGATAAGATACACGATCAACAGCTGTTTCATAAACATAATATTCAAGCAACATTATTTACATCAGATAATCTTCTTAGATAATCTCATCGTATAGCTAGAGTTTTGGCTTTTTGACAGGTCTTAGACAGATATAATTGAGCTACCTTTTTATTAGCGCCGAAGTTTGGCCGCGCTTACTAAATCTGACACCCCATATTGAGACAACGGCTTCGGGCGGAGGAGTGCAATTTGGAGGATATAAGCCTTATTCTAGAGCGAGGAGATGCAACCTAAAGACTAATTGTTATGGCAGGGCAGACCAGGCTCTAAGCCTTGGTCGGCAACTGGTCTAAGGTCGAAGCTCCGACAAACGGACATTAAGTACATTGCTGAGCACATAAACAAAAGAGAAAGAAATACACTTGTAGTTGTTTCTTTCGCACTGACTAAATTAGGTGTGGGGAACATAATCTACTGTGTAGGGCCATTTGGATATGTATAACATCGTTAGCGAGCCGCACAAATTTATCGACTTAAATTTCGTTTTTTTTAATTTTAAAATCGCATATCCTTTACAGGACATCGCTGTCAACAGCAGCATCTTTCGGCTGTCTGTTGATTTCTTGGCAAGATAACGCTCAGTAGTTTGCCATTGCTGTCTGAGCGGCCGGCTCAGATATCCCGCAAGTCACCAGCCGGGGTCGAACCGCTTCCAGTTCTCGCCAGCTACGAGACTCTGCGTGATAAACGGGAATACGGAGAAAGTACTTAACAATTAGCCTGCTATATTTGGTCGAACATGTAATTAGTCATTAGTCGGCTGTTCCAACTTCACTGCTAAGGGTAGCCACACAATGTTATGTTCCTATGTCAGTGAATATCACATAAAATGCTTCTCACTGTCCAATCTGAAAAGTGGAACAGACAGCAGTCCCGACAAACCAACGGCACGCACAGGCATACATGAATAAGGCCGCTGCCAGAATAAAAAAAAAATTACAGTTCATCGTTGATGTGAGCCACAGTCACTAGAAAAGCCCAGTTTCACACACTTTACTGCACAATGCAAAAATATCCAGCTCAGTAACCGACGGACCGCCATTTCCCAGAATATGCAGTTCACACATGTCATTAACTCACCGTAATTTGATGGTTGGAACTGGTTCTCTTTAGTGAGACATGTGATATTAGCAGGTATTGATGATGCTGTTGTTAGATTTATTAATGATTCTTTGTAAAACTCCTAGATTTATTGAATTTTGATTCCCGCCAGCGGTTGCCTTGGCCAGGCCAGATTAAATTACTTCCTGGTACCCACGGCCGGACGTTCCCCACCCCTGGACAAAATAATTATACCAGGCATATATAAACATATACGAATATGTAAGACATACAACTCACAACTGGGTATCCCAGATGGTCCATGAGAACTGCAGACGCCATGTGGATCACGTGATTCTTCTGTGACACGTATATTTGCATAGCACTCTGTAGATGAACGTCAAATGAAACATACGTTAGCATGAAAGCCGAGATGACCAAGATATGTGGAGAGCCATGAACGCTTACACCAGGTGGCAGGGCAGTTGATGATGATGAGCATGAAAGCAGACATGTACATCAAACAGACAGATAGGTCTCCACACACACACACACACACACACACACACACACACACACACACACACACATAGAGTTAGACAGACAGGTCGACACTCAGACCGAGCCAGTCATACATGTAAGCATTGCGTCACAGCACATATAAGGATAGACAGATATTTCACTGAAGGGCACAGACATACACATGCAGACAAGTGAGCATACACAGAGGCAGACAGACATATCCACACGCAAACACACAGAAAGGTAGGCAGACTAGTGGACGCAAATGTATTTTTAGAAAGAAAGACACAGACGGACAGACAGACAGACAGACAGACAGACAGACAGACATAGTCCAGCAGGCAGGCTAACAGACAGATTATACACACTATACCCAACACTACAAGCTGCGGCCATATCTCTTAGCTAATGTGGACATATTGTGAAGGAGAAACCAGTTAACCTGTAAGTATCTCAAGACTATCGTTACCTGTGACAGCCTGTCGGCATCAATCCCATGATATGAGCCGTTGTGTGGCGGTGGAGTCTTAAATTCACTATCCCTCTTTTGTTCTTCTGTGGAAATGATATAAACCCGCGTGTTATTTGTCATATATATGTTTTGAGGAGTTTAGCGTCAAGGACTGGAGGAACATGGTAACAAAAATGACTGGAAGTACACGAGACAGGAGGCTGTGGACAGACGCGATCACCATGGCCACACGGCATGGACTATACGAACACACACACGCACACGCACACTCACTCACACACAAACACACACACACACGCACGCGCGCACACACATAATCACACACACACACATACTTCTTTGTTTTCGTCTCTCGCTATGTTATTCCCCTTAATATATTTAAACATTTTAAACGTTACACTCGGACTGTACTGTTTACTCACTTGCCTTCGTTTCTCCAACGGTTTATTCATGTTTTCTTGTTTCTGCTCTACTTGTATTTATAGGTGTTTCTGCTCCTTTTGTATTTATTGTTTATGTTCCAACATGTGCTTGTTTATTGTCCACGTTGTTGCACATGTTTAATCACTGTCCATGTTCAGACGCATGTTAACGCATTGTTGTTAAATTTTCTGTACCTGTTTATTCATTGTCCATGTTATGGCACCCATTAACTCATTATTTATATTTCTGTACCTGTTTATTCATTGTCCATGTTATGGCACCCATTAACTCATTATTTATATTTCTGTACCTGTTTATTCATACTCTATGTTTTTAGCACCCGTTAACTCATTGTTTATATTTCTGTACCTGCTTATTCATTGTCCATGTTTTGGCACCTGTTAATTAATTGTGCATATTTCTGTATCTGTTTAATTATTGTCCATGCTTTGACACTTGTTAACTCATTGTTTATATTTGTGTTCCTGTATATTCATTGCAAATGTTTTGGCACCTGTTAACTCATTGCTCATAGTTTTGTACCTGTTTATTAATCAGACCAAGCCGAATATCAAGGTGAATGGTCATAGACTAAGTGTTGTGGACAAATTCACCTATCTTGGCAGCACCCTGTCACAAGCTGCCACAATCGATGACGAAGTGAATGCAAGAATCTCCAAGGCCAGTGCAGCCTTTGGCAGACTGTACAAGAATGTATGGGACAGAACTGGAATAAGCCTGCAAACAAAGCTGAATGTCTACAAAGCAGTTGTATTATCCACACTGCTATATGCTTGTGAAACATGGACTGTTCAGCAGCGACACGCTAGGAAATTAAACCACTTCCACACAGTCTGCCTTAGAAAGCTAATGAAGATTAAATGGCAAGACACGATCCCAGACACTGAAGTCCTAGAAAGAGCGTCCATGCTCAGTATCCACACTCTACTGATGAAGAATCAGATTCGCTGGGCTGGTCACTTAACTCCCTTGTCACATCACAGGCCCCCTAAACAATATTTTTTTTTTACGGCGAGCTGCGTTGTGGTAAATGCTCCCAAACGGTCAGAGGAAACGCTTTCAAGACACTCTGAAGATCTCACTAAAAGCTTTTGGAATTAATCACGGCACTTGGGAGACTGCTGTCAAGGACAGAAATTCGTGACGTACATCATTAAGCAAGGGTGCAGTTACGTGTGAAGCAAACAGAACTGAAAGAGCTGTGAAAAAAAAAGGCTGGGCAGAAAAACCACTGCAGAAGAACCTCCTCCTAGAATGTCTAGCATTCTTTGCCCACATTGTGAATGAACATTTCGAGTCATAATAGGCCTTACTAGCCATCTTAGAACTCACGGCTCCATACTTTCAACCCCACTGGACGAAGTGAATGGTCATCATCATTCTTGAGGAACAAACAAGAACAAACCTGTTTATTAATTTTCCATGTTTTGGCACCTGTTAGCTTATTATTCATATTTCTGTACCTGTTAAGTCATTGTCCTTGTTGTTGGATTTGATCACTGATTTTCTGTGCTTCTGAAGAAATTTATTCATTGTCCACGGTTTTGATCCTGTCTATTGATTATTTATGTTTCTTCACGTGTTTACTCACTGTCCATATTTCTTCGCCTTTTGACTCACTGCCTATGATTCCACACCAGTTTACACAGTGTCCATGTTTCTTCACACGCTTACTCACTGTTCATGTTTCTGCATGTGTTTACGTTTGTACATCCTTTTTCTTCACTGCCCTTCTTTCTGCACCTGCCTGCACATTTTCCATATTTCCGCACCTCTTTGTTCATTGTCTATAACTTCTACGCCTCTTTGTTCACTATACGCACCATACATCACACGCACCATACATCACACGCACCATACACCGCACGCACAGTACATTACACGCTCTGTACATCACATGCTTTGTACATCACACGCACCATACATCACACGCTCTGTACATTTCACGCACCACACATCACACGCTCTGCACATCACACGCTCTGTTAATCATACGGACCATACATCACACGCACCACAAATCACACTAACCACACATCATACTCATCACCGCATCCCGTGTGTAGTAAAGTCAAGGACCCATTTAAACACCCGAAGGGACACTGGGCCTATGGCTCTAGACTTATATTTGCACATCCCAATCGCCAGGTCTGTATGTGATTTGGTCAGTATCTTGCCGGCCGCCTTTACCTCTGAGACATTTCTTAGTACCCATTTTAAGCTGGGTCAGCTTGGAAGAGCAGGTCAGTTTAAAAAAAAAAAAAATTACATCCTCTCCATTGAGAATCGAACCCGAGTCCGCGAGCGTCTGTTTTATTGGTAGGTTAACCAAACTTGTACAGTATATCTGGTCCACTTACCATTTAGCTGTCTCATGCTGTTGAAAGCTGTTCAAGCGTGGACAGTGTGTCCATCTTACTTGATCTGGCTTTCATTGGAAGCATGGACTTCAGTTTCTTCATAAACTCTTTAGCCCTCTCTTTTTTCTCCCTGGATTGCATTGCGCTGGCCATTTCGGAGCTAATGAACAAACAAACAAGACTTAAGACTACTGTTTCTTTGGGCTTTTACATTATGTTATCTATTGTCCATATATGTTTATAGACTGAAGCATAGATGACGGCAATGAGAAGTGTATTGAGGAATTCTAATTCCTATTTTGATGTTACGAAATACTGCTACTGGTAATTGGCCGTCTTGACAGACGATAGTTTGTTACATTTTGTTTTAAGAAAAGGCATAATAACTACAACCCATAGTGGAGACCAGGGATGGAGATATACCTCTCCATAGCACAAAGCCTGAGTTGAATTGTAGAGATCATGTGTTTCCCGTGCAGCAGGAACCCTCTCTCGGTCATTCTAGTTTACAGAAGCTGGCGGATCAGTAAAACGATGCTCTAACTGTCAGCCTGTCGAAGCTTCGATTTTAGACCAGGTGCCGACCAAGGCTTGGGTTAGGGCCTGGTATGCCCTGCCTTAAAATTGAATCTTTAGATTGCTTTTCCTGGAACTAAGATAAGGCTTGTACCCTTTCAATTTCCTGGGGTCAGTATCCTATTGTAACATGCGTTTGTCATGTTTGGTGAGCACCGCCCATCATTGGACGCCAACAGAAAGTAAGTAATACCGTCTACTGTTATACGGTAGCTCAGTCATATACGACCAAGACCTGACAGAATTACGGAACAGAAAGATGAAATAGTTGCATTGAAAATATGAGAAACGAACACTTTTGGAATATATAACAGAACAACAAGTGAATCGGTACAATTATCTTGGAACAGTCATAACATCTGATGGGAGATGCCTTGAAGAGATTAGAACAAGAATCGCCATGGCGAAAGTAGCCTTTAGCAAGATGAAAAACATTCTGACCAATAAAAAGATGTCAATTGAAACGAGAAAAAGAGTGTTGAGGGGATACATAGAGCCTGTTCTTTTGTATGGATGTGAAACTTGGACAATGAGCAGTCAAGCTGAAAAGCATCTGATGGCTGCAGAAATGTGGTTTCTGAGGAAAATACAAAGAATACCATGGACAGACAGAAAAACCAATGACCAAGTACTACAGGAGACAAATGAACATCGTAGACTGATTAGAGAAATTAGACGTAGACAGTCAAAATTTTTTGGACATGTTATGAGAAGAAATGGGTTGGAGAACTTAGTGACAACTGGCAAGATCGAGGGGAACAGACCAAGAGGAAGACCGAGAGGAAAATACCTGAATGGCTTGGCCACATGGCATGGACGAGACAGGAACACTGAGCTGATCCACGACACTGGTGATCGAGTGAAATGGCGAGTCATGACTGCCCACGCTTTCCGGCATGGCACATGATTGATTGATTGATTGATAACAGAACAAAGAAATCTTTTACGAAAGCAGGCAGAAATAAGTTTGTGGCTTTATAAAACACGCAAGAACATAAAAATAGATTCGTAAATATGTAGGCTTAAGTAAGTAAAGGCAAAACATAGAATATTCAATCTCATCTAATCTCATCTTGTCCCTCGTGTGTACCATGCGGTATCCAGCGGTATAAACAGCGGGAGAGTGCCCGTTTATGGGCTTCATGTGTCGGGATTCCCATGGACTGGGTTATTCCCTCCGTTCATTGTTTACATGGTCGGCCTCCTCTTATGGTTCAGTTTGGCGTGTTCGTCATTGCTTGTTGAATATTCAATCCTAGCGTTAAATACAATCTCGGTCAGGGTGTTCTGGATCAATTCCACTGATGGTATTCCTCCATGCCACCGTCCCAGCTCATTCAGTTTAATTTCCCTTGGTTGTCTTTGCGACTTCTGCCGCTGATTTTTTACGATGTTTTCAACGCCTCTTCATATTTGTCTTCACTTTATATTTATCTATATCGTTCTACTTTTAATGGCCTTTTCTAAACAAATCGTTGTTAGTTACTCTGGCATTCCAATGTATTATTAACATTAATGTGATAAAATACAAAGTGTATTTTTAATGACTGCAGTTTTTCAAAATATTGCCGTTCCAAGTTTTGTATTGACATAATATGTTGCATTGTGCTGCATGAACTCCACAGTAGGTAAATACAAAACTTGGAACGGCAGTATTTTCAAAAACTGCACAGTCATTTAAAATGTACTCCATACAATATATCCTTTTCCTCCAAGCTCTTCTTAATGTGTTCATTCTTGTTCTATGTTTCACAGTCATAAAATAGAACATACTCTAGATAACATTACATCACTCTCTTTGTGACATTCAGCGGTAGCTGCATCAGACAATGTTTCATTTTCAGACGCGCAGTTTTTGCTTGGCCTATTCTGCCATTTATTCTTGTCACAAATCTTTCATCTCATGTGATGATTGTCCCGGTTATATGAATTTGATAATTTTTTTAAAAACAATTTCTTTCCTATTGTTATATCACAATTTGGTGTTATCCTTTTCTTTGATATAATCATTATTTTCGTTTTCTGTAGAATCAAAGAGAGCGTTTTTGTTTTTTGTTTTTGCTTTGCGCTCTCTATTACTGCAGTGTCTCAATTATTGCAGATCTCTCGCGGTTTCATGTATCAATTCTGTGTCACCAGCAATAGAAGACTAATGAAGCTGTAGAGGTGTGACTTTATAAAAGATAGATGAGAACACGATGTACAGATAGCCATCGTAATGAAGATATCTTCAAGAAGTTAACTCACAAAGAGAACTGGTTACTTGCATAGTAAATCAGTCCACATGCTTTGGACATGTGATGAGAAGGGAAAGTTGTAGTGCGTGGTCACAATGGGAATGTTGATAGAAAAGAGAGACAATGGAAGACCATGGAGCACAATGGCATGTTTGACATCATGGCTGGAGGGACATCGGTATCACCCATTGTTGGCAGTGGGCAATACATAAGGACATAACGACAACTCTACATGACATAGACTATAAGAAGATTGGCAGTACGGAAGGCAGAAGACTGCGAATAGACATGAAGACAACGCCACTCGACATGGACTAATAGAAGATTTGCAGCACACGAGATAGAAGGCGACGAAGAGACAAGACAACCATCGCCACATTACATAGACTCTAAGAAGATGAACGAGTATTGCATTCATGATCGTTCAAAGTGACGGTTCCTCTAGCTTGAGGCCCGTTTCTGACATTCAGGGAATGACACAGTTAAATGGTTTCCTTAAAGCACTATTAGCACATCTGTTAGTGAAGAAAGCATAAGATGCGGCAGCTGTCTCTCTTACCTGCAACCGCTTGTCGATGGAGCTTCAGCCAAGTCACTCTCGCTGAAAAACGATAGGGAGATGGAGGAGCTACTGCTGGTTCTGCGGAGACAGAGAAGGGAGATTCAGTATCACGCTAAAGACTGTTGTTATACAAGGGGAGTTTGGGGGAGATCATGCTGTTATACAATTAACATTCACTAAATGTTACAGTTCATAGACAAAATGTTGCATTCGCGCTCTTTGACTCAAACATAGTCCATATATGTGCTACTACTTCTAGTAGCATTGGACTGATATTTGCGTGTGGACCTTTCATTGATAAGATAATTTCCTATTCGTTACAGTACCAGCACACATGGCTAGGTGTGAGTAGCGTGGTAATCGAAACATAATACATTAACATACATACATCTATTTCTTCTTCTTTCGCCTTGAATTCCCTGTTACCTCTCTGTGGCAAATTAATAATTACCAAGATCGAAGACAGCACACAAATTGGAGGTTAACATCATTATCAAGTGCATTGCTTGATGGCGTGGGCGATCATGCTTCTCCACAAATTGGCAGGGATCAATTCATGTGCTGACTACCTCTAAAATCGGAGTGTTTTCGCTTGATGGCGAGGGACACTGTTAAAAGGGAAAGCTGATAAAACGCAAAATTCAGTCCATCAATACAATAAATAGTTTTCATGGACTACGCTTGAGTTCAAAGCGAACGAGCGCAAAAAAATGTGTTTACTCCCTTCCGTACAATGACACAAGACTTTCAATAATTTTCTCTCGCTGTTTTCCTTTATCTCTCTTTCAACAAATCTTTCCGGTTGTTACAATACATTTCAGTATTTGTCTTCTAATGTGGCCAAAAAGGGATGACTGCCTCTTTCTGACGTTTGTGATAAGTTGTCTTTGCGTCTTAGAGTCTTAGCCTCCCACAGAACATGTTCGCATTGCTCATTTTGGCTGGCCAATGAATTTTCAGCATTCGTCTATAAAAACATATCTCCTATAATATGTTGATATTATAACATCCAGTCTACGCCCCGCAGATGACACAGTTTTAATACTTGAAAATGAGAAAGATCAACAAATTTTGGCATTTGTTGTATTAGAAAGATTGGCATATGACAGCACGACCTCAAGTCTGAGAATGGAGGTGGGGGAGAAAACTGCAGCTTTCACTGGTTAGAGAACAAACTGTATACGCAGGCTGTCATTGTGACTGATTCACAAAGCCTGCTGACAGTGGTGAAGTCTTCAGTGCTGAATGGTATGCATCAATTCACAGATCGCGGGATTTGAGCATTCGCTGTATCTTTTCTCCAGGACACGCTGGTATGGTTGGAAAAGAACAGACGGGCATATTAGGTGGTACCTGCATCATTCAGGGGTGATTTAATGCAAAGAGGGCAGATGTGTTGAAGGCCCTTTGAGAGCGTGTGATTATGCAAAGAAATATCATAGTCTAGTAGACTCTAGAGAGAATGCGGCAGCAGGGGGATGCTCACAGCAAATGGTAGACAGTAGTCACTCAGGGGTAAAGCAAGACGGATTTACAATCAGATTGCAACGGGCACTATTAGTATTGGAGCTCTCCGCTGGCTGTTGAAGAAGACTTAGCGCTTATGGGAATGCCACGAGTGCAATGATGTCGGTTCTTGACTCAACTCAACATTGAGAGGGCAAAACAAAATGATTTCCCTTGAATATCACGAGAACAGAAACATTGTTTATATCAGATGAACTAGCTCCAAACCGACGGAGTTTGGCCTGTTAAAGTTGAACGGCCCTGACCACCACCAGAAAAACAAAGCGCGAAAAAGCGATGAATAATTCAGTTGTCTTTTGCCGGAACACTAGATCATACTGTAAAACAGTTATGGGAAGCTTTTCCTGAATAATAGTTGAAGTGCGGACAGCCTATGTCTTTGTAAAACCGTGTAGCTATTAATCGCAATCGACTTATTCTTGTTTGTGTCAAGATTCTTACATTTATGTTGGTGTTTAACTTATGTTTTTGTAGTGTCGTTTTGTTGTCAGTGTCGAAAATCTTTCTGTGAAAGTGTAACATCTAATGTTAAGGTGTCTCGCTGTAGTTAAATATCACATTCTACATACACATCTTAGGTGTGTGAGCATCTTATTGTGGTACCTGGTGTACCCTATAGACTTGGCCTAGATGGCAGAGCTCTGGTTATGTGTTAGGGACTATCCGTTGTTGATGTTTTATGTCTATGGTATTTGGTTTTATGATTCAATGTTTGTGTGAATATTAGTTGTCCCTGAAGCTGAAACTGATTTGATAATGAAAGAACTGTTGTAATGTTCTTCATTTGTTTGTTTAGTCTGTAAGTTCAGTTTGTACATTCACTGTTAATGTTCGATCCTGATAGTTCAATGCACTGTCTGAGTTTGAACATTATAGTTCTTGCTGAACTTCAATAATAGTTGACATCCCTGCCTCTAGAACCCCGGAAATAATCTTCTTGCTTATTCCTGTCCCTTTTCTTGTGCGTTGGAGTCAATGAGAGGTTTTCTCTCTTTTTACTTTTTTTCTTCTTTGTCTGCCTGCCTGCCTGTCTGCCCGTCTGTCTGTCTGTCTGTCTGTCTGTCTGCCTACCTGCCTACCTGCCTATCTATCTATCTATCTATCTATCTATCTATCTATCTATCTATCTATCTATCTATCTATCTATCTATCTATCTATCTATCTATCTATCTATCTATCTATCTATCTATCTATCTATCTGTCTGTCTGTCTGTCTGTCCGTCTGTCTGTCTGTCTGTCTGTCTGTCTGTCTGTCTGTCTGTCTGTCTGTCTGTCTGTCTGTCTGTCTTTCCGTCCGTCTGTCTGTCTGTCTGTCTGTCTGTCTGTCTGTCTGTCTGTCTGTCTGTCTGTCTGTCTGTCTGTCTGTCTATCTGTAATGGATAAAACAAATAGTTAGGATATATGGAAGGCAATTAACACCTTGACAAACAAGTATAGCTTCCGAAATTCTTTACCCATCAAATCATATTACATGCGACCAATTCAGTAATTTTTTTTTCAAACTGACATAGACCAGTTGAAGGCTTCAATACCTAATTCTCCTTGCAACTTATCTTTACTGTCATCATTTTGCGAGAATAGATGCTCCCGCGATATTCTTTCCGACATACCGCTAATGACAATCACTGAAGTATTCACTTACCTCAGTAACCCTAAAAAACACAACCTCATCTGGGTTAGATGGAATCAGCAACCGGATTCTCCATTGTGCTGCGCCAGTGATCTGTATATCACTAACCTATGTATATAATCAGTGTCTCACCAAAGGCGACTTTCCATCAGCTCTCATAATCGCTAAAGTGTACCCTCTTCTTAAATCTAGTTCATTGGACAATGGTCTCCCGAATAATTACAGACCAATTTCCTTACTATCATCACTATCTAAGCCATTAGAAAAACACATCCATAAAGTAACATTACAGTATTTAGTTCGCAACAAGCTTATTGTTGACAGCCAATCAGGATTTCGACCAAAATATTCTTGCCATACGGCCCTAACAAACATGATAGAAAATTGGCACCAGAATATAAACAACAACAGTCTATGTGGAACTGTGTTTATTGATTTCAAGAAAGCATTTGATAAGATAGACCATGTTATTTTAATTTAAAAATTTGAGAGAATGAAAATTGGCCCTAATGTAGTCACTCTAATATCATCTTTTCTATCAAATAGAAAGCAAGTAGTATCACATAATAAATGTCTGTCTCAAACCACTACCTTCAATATTGGAGTACCGCAAGGCTCTATTCTTGGCCCTCTATTATTTGCCATATATATTAACGATCTACCTTTGCATCTTTCGTCGTCCTGCGATCTATTTGCAGACGACTGTACAGTGTACACAAATGCTGAAAACTGTATTTTATTGGAGTCGTCTTTACAACAAGAATTAAATTATGTAGTTAGGTGGAGCTATTCAAACCGTATGCAAATTAACATCACTAAAACAAAATCAATGTTACTAACAACCAGACAAAGACTTCAAACTCTAAGCTCACACACATCACTTCAACTTCACATCGATAACGTGCCAGTAGAAAGTGTAATTGAGCACAAAACATTAGGCATAATCATTGATAGAAACATAACCTTTAATTCCCATGTTCAAGCGCTTATTAAACAAAGAGCGAAAAAAGTCTACCAACTCGCCAAAATTAAAAACTTCCTTGATGAGGACACAAGGAAACTATTCTATACTTCTCATATACAGACACACTTTGACTACTGCTCTACAATCTGGGACGGTTGTTCTAATTCAAACACCAAGCGACTTTACTCACTCCAGAAACGGGCCATGAGTCTAATTTATAGCAAACATTTATCTGACAATCCTAGCCTGTATAAACGCCTTCAGTTACTACCACTCCGCAAACGCCTGCTTTTCAATAAAGCTAAACTAATTCACAAAATCCTGCATCGGAATGCCCCAAATTACCTTTGGCCATTGTTTAAATATAATGCTAGACACAGTAAACGTTTAAATATATGACACATTCCGAAGCCTAGGATTGACTTATACAAAACAAGCTTAACGTACTCTGCAGCTCAGCTGTGGAACAATCTTCCACAAGAAATCAAAGACATCACCAATCCCTATTCATATAATCGCAAATTACTCGAACACTATCTCAGTACGGATTATCTTCCCCCTTAATATTAGAGATAATAATAATAATAACAAAACCCTAGTATAACAGCCAGTCCCCTTTTAGTTGGCCAGTATATTCCACATGGCTAATAACAAGTGTCAGATCATTATCTATTTTTACTGTGTCGTGTAGTTTTGATGTTCGCATTTTGCCCATGCCTTTATAATGCATATCTTTTATATTGTTGCTGTTCTTTGTTAGCCTTGAATGATGTGTGAATGAAATAATGTATGAAAGAGAGTGATAGAAGGGCAGAATGTTAGACGGGCCTGCGTGCCCAATTCTTAACCCTTTGAAAATAAAGTTTGTTCGTTCGTTCGTTCGTTCGTTCTGTCTGTCTGTCTGTCTGTCTACCTAACTACCTACCTATCTAGCTAACTACACACCTATCTAACTTCCTACCTGTCTGTCTGTCTGTCTGTCTGTCCCTCCCTCCCCACCCCCTCCCTGTCTGTCTGCCTGTCTGTCTGTCACAACACCTATAACATATGTCAACATTGCGCAATAAAAACCCTCAACTAACGATTATTTACAATGTCAACCTCCCTGTTTTAGCTACCCCATCTCTTCAACCCCGCCTCGTCCCCCCACCAACCTACGCCTACTGTCCGACTCCCGGTTACATAACACCACACCAGCCTAGCCTAGCCATCCCATCTGAGACCTGGCCAGCCAGCAACAGGCACACAAACACAACGTGCCTCACGTTTTCCTGCCGCGTGCTGGCGCTATGACTGCTCATCGCCAAGCAACGGAAACAATACATTACTTTAGCCATATTACTGGAGTGCAGGGCCGTTGACAGCCAGCCTTGGAATGCCGTGTTGACAGTATTTCAACGTGGGGAGGAGGAGGAATAATACTTTAAGAATAATTGTATATTTTGCCGTTTGTTCATTCCCAACGTTGGTATAACATTATGTTTCCAACCAGCCATTCTCTCGTGAATTTAGCTTTGTGAATGTATAAAACTATAATCATAGACCATTTGGTTGCTTGTGATTTCTTGGCAAGTGTACGTTCAGTAGTTTGCCATGGTTTCCGAACGACCAACCCTCATACCAAAGTATGAAAACCAGTGCAAGGCGTTCTAATTCCTAATCTTCTGCAGCTGTGTTTCAAATTTGGGATGCGAGATTACGGACTGCGTTCGTAACCCCGTCTCCGAGGCGCAGGCTTAGAGCATTAATGTGGAGGTTGTTTCTTGATTGACACATTCGTGCAAACGAAGGAGATCATAGAACAAGGACAGAGAATATAATGAAATTCCACATTCGAATGTAGCAGATGCTAAACGTCGCTCCCATCACGAACCAAGGAAATATTCCTCTATCTCTCGCCATTTCTCCTGCCTCATGCACCATCCTGCATCATGCACCCTACTGCCTCATGCACCGTCCTGCCTCATTCACCCCCTTCCTCATGCACCATCCTGCCCAATGCACCCTCCTGGCTCTTGCACCCTCCTGGCTCTTGCACCCTAGTGTCTCATGTACCCTCCTGCCTCATGTACCCTCCTGCCTTATGCACCCTTCTGCCTCATGCAACCCTCTTGCCTCTTGCACCCTCCTGCCTTATGCACCCTCCTGCCTCATGCACCCTCATGCCTCATGCAACCTCTTGCCTCTTGCACCCTACTGCTTCATGCACCCTTCTGCCTCATGCAACCTCCTGGCCCTTGCACCCTAGTGTCTCATGCAACCTCCTGCCTCATAAACCTCTTGCCCCATGCACCCTCCTGCCTCATGCACCCTCCTACCTCTTGCGCGCTAGTGTCTTATGCACCCTTGTGCCTCATGCACCCTCCTGCCTCATGCACCCTCCTGCCTTATGCACCATCCTGCCTCTTGCACCCTAGTGTCTCATGCACCCTCCTGCCCACATGCACCCTCCTGCCTCTTGCACCCTAGTGTCTCATGCACCCTCCTGCCCACATGCAACCTCCTGCCTCTTGCACCCTAGTGTCTCATGCACCCTCCTGCCCACATGCAACCTCCTGCCTATTGCACCCTAGTGTCTCATGCACCCTCCTGCCTCTTGCACCCTAGTGTCTCTCGTACCCTCCTGCCTCTTGCACCCTAGTGTCTCTCGTACCCTCCTGCCTCTTGCACCCTAGTGTCTCTCGTACCCTCCTGCCCACATGCACCCTCCTGCCTCTTGCACCCTAGTGTCTCATGCACCCTCCTGCCCACATGAAACCTCCTGCCTCTTGCACCCTAGTGTCTCATGCACCCTCCTGCCTCATGCAACCTCCTGCCTCTTGCACCCTAGTGTCTCATGCACCCTCCTGCCTCATGCAACCTCCTGCCTCTTGCACCCTAGTGTCTCTCGTACCCTCCTGCCCATATGCACCCTCCTGCCTCTTGCACCCTACTGTCTCATGCACCCTCCTGCCCACATGCAACCTCCTGCCTCTTGCACCCTAGTGTCTCATGCACCCTCCTGCCTCATGCAACCTCCTGCCTCTTGCACCCTAGTGTCTCATGCACCCTCCTGCCTCATGCAACCTCCTGCCTCTTGCACCCTAGTGTCTCATGCACCCTCCTGCCCACATGCACCCTCCTGCCTCTTGCACCCTAGTGTCTCATGCACCCTCCTGCCCATATGCAACCTCCTGCCTCTTGCACCCTAGTGTCTCATGCACCCTCCTGCCTCATGCAACCTCCTGCCTCTTGCACCCTAGTGTCTCATGCACCCTCCTGCCTCATGCAACCTCCTGCCTCTTGCACCCTAGTGTCTCATGCACCCTCCTGTCTCATGCAACCTCCTGCCTCTTGCACCCTAGTGTCTGATGCACCCTCCTGCCCACATGCAACCTCCTGCCTCTTGCACCCTAGTGTCTCATGCACCCTCCTGCCCACATGCAACCTCCTGCCTCTTGCACCCTAGTGTCTTATGCACCCTCCTGCCTCATGGCAACCTCCTGCCTCTTGCACCCTAGTGTCTCATGCACCCTCCTGCCTCATGCAACCTCCTGCCTCTTGCACCCTAGTGTCTCATGCACCCTCCTGCCCACATGCACCCTCCTGCCTCTTGCACCCTAGTGTCTCATGCACCCTCCTGCCCACATGCAACCTCCTGCCTCTTGCACCCTAGTGTCTCATGCACCCTCCTGCCCACATGCAACCTCCTGCCTCTTGCACCCTAGTGTCTCATGCACCCTCCTGCCTCATGCAACCTCCTGCCTCTTGCACCCTAGTGTCTCATGCACCCTCCTGCCTCATGCAACCTCCTGCCTCTTGCACCCTAGTGTCTCATGCACCCTCCTGCCCACATGCACCCTCCTGCCTCTTGCACCCTAGTGTCTCATGCACCCTCCTGCCCACATGCACCCTCCTGCCTCTTGCACCCTAGTGTCTCATGCACCCTCCTGCCCACATGCAACCTCCTGCCTCTTGCACCCTAGTGTCTCATGCACCCTCCTGCCTCATGCAACCTCCTGCCTCTTGCACCCTAGTGTCTCATGCACCCTCCTGCCCACATGCACCCTCCTGCCTCTTGCACCCTAGTGTCTCATGCACCCTCCTGCCTCATGCAACCTCCTGCCTCTTGCACCCTAGTGTCTCATGCACCCTCCTGCCCACATGCAACCTCCTGCCTCTTGCACCCTAGTGTCTCATGCACCCTCCTGCCCACATGCAACCTCCTGCCTCTTGCACCCTAGTGTCTCATGCACCCTCCTGCCCACATGCAACCTCCTGCCTCTTGCACCCTAGTGTCTCATGCACCCTCCTGCCTCATGCAACCTCCTGCCTCTTGCACCCTAGTGTCTCATGCACCCTCCTGCCTCATGCAACCTCCTGCCTCTTGCACCCTAGTGTCTCATGCACCCTCCTGCCTCTTGCACCCTAGTGTCTCATGCACCCTCCTGCCCACATGCACCCTCCTGCCTCTTGCACCCTAGTGTCTCATGCACCCTCCTGCCCACATGCACCCTCCTGCCTCTTGCACCCTAGTGTCTCATGCACCCTCCTGCCCACATGCAACCTCCTGCCTATTGCACCCTAGTGTCTCTCGTACCCTCCTGCCTCATGCACCCTCCTACCTAATGCACCCTCCTGCCTCATGCACCGTCATACCCAATGTATCTACAATGTCCTTTGTCCTTTTTCCGTATTGGTGAACCCATGCAAACCCTCCGGAAACAGCAGGTCTTCTATCACCCTTTGAAAATAAAGTTTACCCGCTTGCTCAAGGACTGTTTTATCACAGACACTCTTTACTAAGGACATATTAGGGCCCAAGACGACTGCTGACTTAATGACTTACTTACATATTTACCTATTAACCCACTTTCTCACTTATTTACATATTATTTAATCATTTACGTACTTGCTTAAGCAATTTAGTACTTACGTAATCATTTTCTTACTTACTTAATCATTTACTTACTTACTTAATCATTTAGATACTTAATCGTGTACATATTTACTTAAACATTTCTGTAATTACTTAATAATTTACGCAATTACTTAATCATTTAAATACTTAGTTAATCATTTACATACTTACTTAACCATTTCATACTTACTTTATCATTTTCATACTTACGTAATCATTTACGTATTTACATAATCATGTACATACTTACATAACCATCTACGTACTACACTTACTTACTGACTGAATTTCTTACTTATTCAATTAATTACGCACTTACTTATTCACATGTTTAATTTCTAACTCACTTATTAACTGAATTTTGTATTCACTTAATTACTGAATTTCTTACTTATTTAATGAATTACTTTCTTACTCTTTTACTTACTTACATAATTTCTTACTAACTTACTTACTGAATTTATTACTCATTTACTAATTTACTTATTTGTCTTTACTTATTTACATGCTTACGTACTTATTTACTTACACAAGTACATACTTATTTACTTGCTTATAAAGTTAGTTACAGGACTTTGCACTCAACCTCACCATTGTTTGGTTACTGGTGATTTACTAGGCGTGTGTACTTTCATTCATTCATTCATTCATTCATTCATTCATTCATTCATTCATTCATTCATTGAATCATTTAGTAGCATGTCCCTTGCAAACTTCGCTCCTATATCAACCGTCCGGAAAACTTCTCGGTCATAAGCAAAAGGTCAAGCGAACGATACACCCATCTGGCGATCATCTGCCACATCCTGTACCCATCTTATTTTTGGCCTTCCTCTTCCTCTCTTCCCGGGCATATACCTCTCCATGATTGTTCTCTCCAAACTTTTATGACGTTTCAAGTGACCAAAATATTTCAATTTTCTTTATTTTCTCGAATTTAGTTAGTTAAACAAAGTTAGTTGCATATCCTTTACATGACGTTGCAGTTTAGACCAGCGGTATTCCTTTTTGGTATTGTGACCTATTGGCAATTTTACGCTCAGCAATTTGCCATTGCTTTCTGAGCAACCGGCACCCATACCATTTCGTAAAATCTAACGTCAGACGGTTTGCTGCCAAATCGTCTGCAACTGTGTTTCGAACGCAGGTATGCGGGATTACGAACTGCGCGTCAGTGTAGTCTCTTCGCCACGGAGCCGGCATCGACTTTAGTAGTCAACTCCTTCAATATTCAGTTCCTGTCGTAAGGATGCATTTGTTCTTTTGACTATCCAAGATATTCTTAGAATGCGAATAGTTTCAAAAGACTCTCTGAACGGCCTAAGCACCAAAGCATCG